>JAXCLQ010072169.1:0-10618 GCA_035584115.1 Cedrela odorata
TCCTTCCGTTCGTCTAATCCCAACTAAATTAGGGCTCACATATGTCAAAACCCTAAATTTAGTCATATGCGGATAATTAGTCAATACATGCTGAACTTGTCACTATGAACTCTTCGTATAACACTAATGCTTTGGCCAAAGACTTTGTTTTCAGCTGTTTACTAATATCCGACTGGGAACTCGAATTTGGATCGAGTCAACGGAACCTCGAAATCCACTGTATCGAGTTAACGAATTCCATCTGACAATCATTTGTATCCTGATATAAACAACACATGACCAAACTGGCTTATGTGTACAAGGCATGATTAGTCTCGCATTTATACACTGTATGAATCATGGGCATCTATATCGATCAATAGTTATGATGTCTCAGGTTTAAGGAGTAGTTAACACATTAGTATAATTATATGATGAATCATTGACAACATACTTCTATGTGAATCATCATATCTTTAGTCACATTCGAAAAATAGTTCTCTAACTGTTAATCCACACTAATATCGTAATGATATGACTATCATGTCACCTGCACTAATATCATCTAATGATATTCACTGAAGACATTCAATGTGCCTATTGTGCGATATCGATATCCATTCGATATTACATATGTAGGGAACTATTTAGATAATCTAATTATTTTGGACAATTCATATGCATATTCTATCATTAGTATGTATAGATAGAAGAAGCAGCATACACATATAAATTGAAATAATTTCTTTTATTAATAAATATGTACAATACATATTACAATAGTAATTCAATACAATATACCCAAAACCGACAACACGAATGGTTTTAGGACATACTACACCAACAATTAGTAGCATGATGATTTTAAAATCATAGGCAGAACTTATATGTAGATTGTTGAAAACGTTGGGCAGGGCTCGGAAAAATGAGAACTGAGTAAGTTTCGGATCTTAAATTGATGAACTGTAAAATTTTATGGAATTTAGACACAAAGAGTACAACTTATCTAAAATTAATTTGTTTTGTGAAGAGACGAGATTGTAGGAAAATTTTGAAAATGGTTGCCTTGTAGATGGCCATACCCTATTTTCTTGAGTCTTATATCGAAAATTTGTCATAACTTGGGTAATTGGATTCGAAATCCAAATCACTAAAATGGGTAGAAACTAAACTTATAATAGAGTGTGTCACCAAAAATCTAGGTTGAGATATGTTGTCGGTTTTGAGCAGCGTACGTTTGTGGCAAGCATAGGGGTGTCTGTTTATAAAAAGAGATCCCTAGACTATTGAGTCTTATTTACTAGATATTTGAATCATATTACTGTTTATATAGGTAGCAAGTTATGCATACTACATTTTTTTTACTTGGCTTAACATATTGTATAGAGTCTAATGACGAAACGTGTAATTGTAGATCAACGACTCAAGCATCCGATGCCAACACCTTGATTTAGACATTTTAGAGCGTAACAAGTGAGTAGATGAATATATTTTCAGAGTTTTTAAAATAAAAGAATTCAAATACTAAATTGTTTTATGAAATAATGGAATTTGATTTAAACTGTTTAATTGTTTTGTGGATTTGTAAAATTTTAATGTATTGCAAATATGAGACTTTATATGTCACGAGTAAGAGTACATTTTATAAAATGTTTTGATTTATTTATGAAATATTTATGTGGGTGGATTGACATGTGGTAAATTGATTTGTGTTGACATGTAAAGTATATGATGAACATTGTACGTGGATTTCATGTATTGAGATTTTCAGTGCAAGTGCACAGTTTGAGCGTGTCTGTGCACAAGTTTTTCCTTTCTTACCTGGGAAAAGGGTAAGGGAGAGGTTATATATATTCGCCTTTACCCCGGAAAGAGGTAAAAGAGAGGTTATCATTTCCGCTTTTGTCATCTGGTACGAAGCAAAAAAGACTTTACAACTGAATAAGTTAATGTTTGGCACCGCATCCACTTGTCTAGGCTAATGCTAACCAGTGGGTTTAATGATTTGATGTACTAATTTAAAATAACTCGTTAGTGGGTCTTGAGGTATTCGTCAACAGCGCATGGTGAATATCTCGAGCAATAGCTTCATGGCAAGCTCATATATATTTTATTGAATATCCACAATTATTGCATATGAAATTGATTTTAGCTTATTATTGAATTTGATAGAATGATTTAAATTATGATGTAAACCTTGTATTTCTTGCATAAAAATTTTGATACTCTTACTCATATTTTTAAGGTTTTTAAGTTTAATATTATTCATCTATTTACTGAGTTGTATTCACTCTTTTATTTTCTTAAAATTATTTTCGTATTAAACAGATTACGAGAAGGTTGTGAGTCCACTCCTTGAACCAAATTTTGCAGGATGCAGTTGTAAGATACTTATTGGTATTTAATGTCTCCACTGTTGTGTATATATATGAGGTATTAACAGGGATCCATGAACAATGTATTGTTACTAATTTGTAAATAACAAATATTTTATAGGTGTAGATGTTATGGATCCGAAATATATATATATATATATATATTGAAAGTCTTACACAATTGTGGGAGTATAGGTGAGAAGTATATTTCACGGTTGTGTGGCGGTTGTTATGTACCAGTATATGTGGATCGAGTCGTGACAGCTGAAAATTACTAGTTTTTGTAGAATAATTAAATGATAAAATTGTTTTAATTAATCAAATAGTCTTTAAAATTATGATATTATGATATTGATTTTTAATTGTGTCTATTATATCATATTAAAATTTTAGGGTCAAATTATTTGTTCTTGAATTGTTATGAAATTTTGAATAAACATAGCTCATTACCCATTTCTGTTTGGCAGAATTTGAAGATTTAAAAATAAAATTTATTTAAAATAGTTATAAAATGAATTTAGTCCCAAAATTCTTCATGCCTCACTGTTTACATGTCTATATCATCTCTGCAAAATTTTACAATATTTGGACATATATTATATTTTCTAAAAAATAGAACATTAAAAGCTACTCAATATATTCCTAACATTGTTGGGATAAATGATCAAATTTATAATATGATATATTTTTTTTTTATGTGAATTTAGAAGTCAATATTTTTATACAGACTTAAACTATAATTCTTAAAGATTAAAATCTAATTTTATGTTAAAATAATGTCGTTTAAGGTAAAAGAATAATTTTTAAACTTTATAATGTCACTTTTGACAAGTTTAGGAATATTAAATTGTTAAATGGAATGAATGATGAAAGTGGTGCAACTGAGACATAATGAGTTATGTTATACTTTTTGATATCGTATACAAAACTTATAAATGTTAATATTTAATTATAGATTCAAGTGTTTAAGTTAATTGAGTTATGATCGTTAAAAAGTAAGTATACTATACTTTATAAAAAGAGTCATAATAAACATATATATGTGTTTGAATGTATTTTTAAAAATATTTTTCAATTATATGCTATTATGAAAGTATTAATTTTCACATTGTTATATGTTTATATGATTATTGATGATTATGTGTTATTGTAATTGCTTTTAAATCACGTATATTGACATTCAAAAATGAACATATGCATTGTGTTTTAAGTGAAAAAAAAAATAATTTTATAAGAAAAGTGTTAATAAAAGTTAAGATTTGTGTATTAGGGTATCAAATTTCATTACATGCTTAGTAGACAATTACAATTTTATAATGAACACTTATAAGTGTGACAATTCTTTCGAGTTTGGAATATTGATAATTATTGTTAAGTATTCCGTATGATATGAGAAAGACCTTTGGGGTACCTCTGAGTATACTGTATCTTCACATTTCTGTGATGAAACATTTGTGCATGTGGGAGGATTCACCAATGATCAGTGTGAGAAAGTGACTCTTACCTTTTGCTATGAGCGTTCATTGTTTTTAAAATCATATGTCTTACTTGCGCTTACCCCATATACAATATGTCATTGATGGGTGACATTAATTCAATCAACGATAAGTGATAAGCGAAGTTATAATAAGTTGTAATTGAATAAATATATTTCTCATAAATTTTAAAAGAAACTTCTAAATCATTTAAATGTTATAAAACTTTTGAAACGACTATAGTTTTCATCTCATGACATATCATTTGCACGTATTGTATATAAGTATATATATATTTTATGTATATGAAAAACTACTATACTTATTAAAGTTAAAACTAATTATAGTTTATTGTAATTTTCAGATAATTGAAGTTAAATTAAAGGTGATTATAGGTTCTAGGTCGACTCAAAACCTTGTGAAATCGGATTGGTCGGTTCGGTTCTTGAACCGGAACAGATTTGTTTAGGTTTGGTTTCGGTATTGGAAATAAAAAATCGATTTATTTTTGTTCGGTTTCGGTTTTCTATCATATGAAACCAAACCTATCACCCCCCGATTCACCTATACGGGTACTTAACAACTATCATACAACCGTGATATATACATATTATTTGTACTCCCATGATTGTGTAAGGATTCCAATATTCCATTCATACAAATATTTAAAATCTCAAATTTAATATTTCACGTATAATAGCCACATAAATACATACATACACATGTATAACATATATTAAATCCATAACATTTGAATCTATAATACATTTGTTCTTCACAAATCAATCACAAAATATAGTTTATGGATTCCAACTAAATCTCATATACATATATAACATCGGAGACCTTAAGTACTTACAAGTTTCCTATAACTATATTATGCCAAATTTAGTATGGGGAGTGGACTCACGACTCTTCGTAATTTGTCTAATCTAAAAATATTTTAAAAAATAAAGAAATAAGTATAACTCAGTGAATAGTGGATAACATTAAATCTGAAAATCATAAAACAATATATGAATAAGAGTATCAACATTTTAACGCAAGAAATACAAAATTTCTTTATAATTTAAAATTATTTCATAAGATATAGCAACATGCTTAAAACTAATTTCATAAACAATATCTGTAGATGTTCAAATAAAAATATTTAGGTTTGCCAAGAAACTATCCCTCAAGACATTCTTTAGTGTACATTCAGCTAATACCTCGAGACCCGCTAACAAGTTTTTCTGTATCAGTATATAAAATAATTTTATTAGCTCTTTCGTTAGCGTTAACTTGGATAAGTAGATACGATGCCAGACATCAACTCATTCAGCTATAACCTCTCCTTTGCCTCTTAGCAAATGACAAAGGCGAAAATTGTAACATCTCCTTTGCTTCTTAACAAACGATAAAGGCGAAAATAGTAACCTCTCCCTTACCTCATACCCGGGTTGTGGTAGAATACGTAACCTCTCCTTTACCCCGTTCCTCGAGTAAAGACAGAAATGATAATCTCTCCCTTATCCCATACTCAGGTAAGGATGGAATAAATAACCTCTCTCTTACCCTTTTCTTAGGTAAGAGCGGAACATATCTGTGCGTAGACGCGCTCAAATCAAGCACTTGCACCCCAAATCTCACACATCAAATCCACATACAATGTACATCATTTACTTCTCATATATGCTCAAATCAATTTGTCACATGTCAACCATCCACAGTATCATTCGTAAATAATTCAAATCATTTTATAAAAATTACTCTTACTCATCATGTATCAATTTCATATTTGCAATATATCTAAATTTCATAAATTCGAACAAAATTAAACATTTAAATCATTTTTAAAGTCTATAATTTTCAAAAAATAAATTAACATTTAAATCATTTATTTTAAAAGCTTTGAAAAATATATCCATCTACTTACCTGCATACTCGCAAATCCCCGACTCAAGGTGTCGGTATCAGATATTCGGGTCATTGATCTACAATTACATGATTTTTCGTTAGACTCTATATAACAAGCCTAATCAAATAAAATAAATATGTATGCATAATTTATCACCTAATAAACAGTAATATAATTAAAATATCCATGAAATAAAGTTAGAATTTATACTAGAATTTCCTTTTATGAACTAAAAAAGCCCTATGCCGCTACAAACGCATGCCGTTTAAAATTGGCAGTGTATTTTGACCTAATTCTTTGGTGACATACTCTATTATTAATCTAGTTTATGCTGTATTTTACGGATTTGAGTTTCAACTTCGATAACTTAAGTTAAGCCTAGTTTTAGACATGTAGCTCACTAAAATAGGGTATAGGTGTTTGCAGGGAAACCAGTTTCAAAAATTTGCTGTGATCTTGTTTCTTCGCAAAATAAGCTAATTTTTAAATATGTTATGCTCTTAAATGTCTAATTTTCATAGAAATTTACGGCGCCTTAATCCAATATATGAAACTCTCTCAGATCTCGTTTTTTCGAGCCCTCTCATATTTCCAACTATTACATCCATCCGAATTTCATCTCATGTTTTAACACACTTGCAATCACTAATTCTATGACCTATCACCCCTCAGTTCTTTATTTTTCCATCCTCTAACCAACTATATAGGGCTGCATGACAACCACTTACGTTTAGCTTGGTTTAGCGACCGTTTTAGCCACACCCCACACATACAAACATTGGTGACAGTTTTCACCCTTACAAGTTTACACCATTTTCATGCCCAATTTACCACCTTATATTTAAACAACATTTCAGCCACAACCATTACATATAAATGCACCTTAAACCACATCTTTTCCAGCAACAAACACATCCCTATCTCTATTATATACACACACTTGTTGCCCAAATCATCAACCATTATACACCAATTCCCCTCTCTTTGATATCAACATATCCACACCCATTTCAGTACCAATTGACTTCAACATACTCTCTCTACTTGTAACCCACCATTTCCAAAATTATTATTCAAAATTTACACCGACTTCTACTTTCTTTGACACCAATATACACACACATATGTAGCAACCATCCATATTTTTCAAACAACCCGTCAATTCATTTTTCAACATTTTAATTTAATATAAATGCAAAATAAGAGAATTAAAATTTTAAAACCACATATATATACTCATGCACTTACTAATATGCTAACATACCAAGTTTCTTCCTTAACTTATTTCATCCTTTCTCAACATCCAAAACACCCAAATCAACATACATATACATCATTTACATGACATTTATACATAATAATATTCAGTAACTTATGTCTTAACATCAATTTAACATTAATTAAACATTACAACAACAATAGACCTTAAAATCAAACTCACACACACTTACACTTACCAATTAACCAAGCTTTCTCTCTCCTCCTCCTTCCTCCTTCACTTTCTTCTTCTTTCTTCACCTCTTTCCCTTTTTACCCTCTCTTCCTTCATTGATTTTCGTCACACTACATTGCCTTCCTTCTATTTTCTGGACACCACACTTCTACTTATCCTTGGCTAGGTCGGTGTTTGCCTCCCTCATTCACCTCACGGTTTCTCCTCTTGGCTCACATTTTTGCTTTCTTATTTTCCTTCCCTTTTTAGCTTTAATTTGTCTAAATAAAGCTAGAAAATTCTGAAAATTTGTAGACATTAAAATATAAAAAAGTAGCTTTATTTTATTATTATTTTTATTTGATTTCTTAGTCTTCTTTTGCTTCTACGTTTTGGCCCTTCTTTTGCTTTCTATTTTGCCTTCTTTATTTGCCTTTTTATTGGTCTAAATAAAGAATTGAAGGGTCTAGAAAATGGTGGACAAATAAAAATCAATTTTGGGCTTAAATTTGGGTTTATATGCATTTGTACCTACGTGTATTAAAATTGAATTTGGGCTTCCATATCCATATTAGTTTAACTTAGACATGTCTTGATCTTAACTTAGTATTAGACTTCATTGGCCCATAATATAACAATATGATTATTTTATTGGTGGCCCCACATTTTCTTTATTTGCACTTTTTCCCCCAACTTATGATAATTTTACATTTTAACCCCTTGAGTTTTAAAATACTTTCAATCTAGTCCTTATAATTATTTATGATTACCTTGAAAATACAAGAAAAATAAAATCACAAACTTAGGTCTACATATGTATTTATGGCGTTTTGTACCTAAGTGTCAATTTTCTCAATTCATGCATGCTAAAATAAAATTTCTTCGAACCTTAACGTGTCCAAATACTTCATTAATATCAGAGTTAAATATACTTAGAGAATATCAATTTTAGTGGGTTTTATATAATCGAACCAAACCTATGAACCGAACCCGGCCCGCATGACCCAGATTCGACCCGACCAAAAAAATTAAAATAACAAAAATCAAAATCTTGACCTAATCCTTCGATTTCTCTCTTCTCTTCAGTCTTTAGTCTCCTCTCCTCTAAACCCCAGTGAGATTTCAATCCATGGATCGTGCTGGACCGATTGAGGTGAGCTTGTCTTTTAATTGATTTACTTTTCAGGTTGCCTAACACCCATGAATGCTTCTTCTTCTTTGACCATAACTATACCTAACTATAAAAGTAAAACTCCAATTTCTTGCGCCTGAATTATTGGTTGTCACTGAAACTTCTTCTTCTTTGACCACCAAAACCTGCCGCTTTTGTTTTGTTTTTTCCTCTTCGAATCCATTGATGAACTTGTACTTACCAGACTCTAACTCTAACTTTTACCCTCACTCTCACTTTTTTCACTTGATTCTTCATCTTGTGAACTCGCTAGAATTTTAAACTCTCTAAAATTATGACTACTGTATAATAAACCTTGCTTGAGACTGAATTTTTGTTGGTTTTTTAATAGGTTAATTGAAGGGAAGGCGATTGTGCTCGAGAAAAAATGAATCGTATTTTGCTGGAAAACTTCGCCTAAAGTAATTCTTATTATTTTCTTATTATTGAGAAGGTATTATCGAGATTTCAGTCATCGAAAACATGAATTTGCCAATTGAAATTTATCTTGTTATTTTTTTTCAGCCTATAATTATTGCAATAGAAGCAAGGAAAGATATAGCTTTGGCTAACAAGAAAACATTGATTGTTGGTGGTCTTTTTGTCCTTCTTGTTGATTCAGAACATTTTCTTGTCATTAGTTGAAAGAATTTTAATTTTTATTGTCTTCCCCTGTTTGAGCTTAAAATTAACATTTCATTTTCAATGGTGTTTGCATGGCAGACATTGAAGTCAGGTGAGCTTCCTTCAGAGTTGAAAATTCCATATTATGATTCTAACAGTAAGGATGTTGAAGAAAAATAAGAGAAAATGGTACTTGACAGTCAAAATGAGGCTAACGTTAAACCACACAATGTTGAAACTCAAAAGAGTGATAAACCTGCTGCAATGGAACATGTATCATCTTCATGTTTTGGCATTCAATCATAATTATTATTTGTATTCTTATGTGCACTCTTCCATTTTCCTTCTTCTCTATGCTTCTGTCATATGGAATGTAATGTCCATGCATCGTGGTAAATCAGTGACTGAGTGATGAGTTTTAGATTGTTAATTGTTGATTAACATATTAGCTTTGTTGAAGTGATTGTTGGAATTGATTATGCATAATGGAATTTCTCTGCATCGAGTTAGGTAATCTTCACCATCTTTTCTAGAATCTCACTCTGTTAATGGCTCTCTATTCTTAAGAACTTAAGGTTCTCACATGCACGTAGTTTTATATTTACAATTTCATCTGTCTAACATTTGGCACATTAAAGTGATGGACTCTTGTAACTTTGAATCTTTCAACCTGGATCTTAACTTTGATAATTATTCACAAAAAAGGCAACATTGTACTTTTTTACTGACATACTTTTGATTTACCTCTAACGGCATCTAGTTTTGGACTATTAACTATTCATCATAGCTTAGGTTGCACAAATTTTGTGTTATGTTAAGAACTTAATTTGTGTTACCTACATGCCAATTTGCTAATTTAGTTACTTGTGCATTCACTTTGATATTTGTCTTGCTTGTAAATTGGCATTTGACCAATTATGGTTGTATGCACATGAGAACTTTATTTTTATATAGTTATTTTATCTATTTAAACTTTAATTTTAACTTAGATTTTGTTGATTTTGTTATTATTAAATAAAATTTTACATCTTTTTGTATTTTTCATTTTTAGGATAAAACTGATGAAAAATTACATGTAGACCCCACCAAATATAACTATTCACGATGAGATCATTGCTGTAAAATTGAATTTTATTCTAATCAGCTTATTGCTTCAAATATTTTGGAAAGAATAACTCGAATCGAGATCGCTCAAAGAAGTTATCGCATTTTAGAGATCGAGTATTTTAAAAATAAATATTATATCATGCTTATGTAAATGCGTATGTCATTAATGATTTATGATGTAAGCAATAATGTAATATATCATTATAATGTAAGTAATGATGTACGATGTAAGTGATGATGTATAAGGGGGTATTGAGAAAATTAGAAAGTTTAATGGATGATGATGCAGGCGATAATGTAAATGGGAGTGAACTTTGCTTATAAATAGGCACTAGAATCATCATTCAAAGCACACAATATTGAGGAGAAAAAGAACACAAGATATTAGAGAGAGAGAGAGAGAGCTTGGAGAGGAGCAAAGTAAAGGAGGAAACTCTATAGCGAAGCTTCAAACCACTAAGTTTTTTCAATCTAGATTTTCTATCTTGGTTGATGCGTTCAATATTACTCTTAATGCTTCTAAATAATTTATCACTATTTAGTTGAATTGTTAATCAT
>JAXCLQ010072170.1:0-10612 GCA_035584115.1 Cedrela odorata
CATTTCAACTTCAAAGATACATTTCAAGAAAACTAAGCTGGACTAAATATCATGAAGTTCCTGATGGTGGACACTTGATTGTGCATTACAATGGTTTGTGTGAATCTGTTTTTAAAGCATTTTTGGTGGGAGAAGAGTCCCTTGTATATAGACCAAATACAGAGCAACTTTACCTTGAATTTGTGGCATATTCTTTTCATCATATAAGATGTTGATCATGTTACTAGATTGGGTTTTAAAGGGTGAGAATTGTGTGCTGCATTAGATTAATGTTATATGGAACAATTGAAGTGAAATGAAAATGGATGATTCTTTTTAATTGCTTTTGTATTAAATTTTGCGTCCATAAGAAATTGCAGGTCTTGGGGAAATTTCACTACTGCACTTTCTCAATCAATAAATCTGCAGATATAGTTAACTGAACCTTGTGATTAAGAAAAAGGGTCAAATTGAATTGCTTTGCAATTTACTGCAGCGTTGGAGGTGGAAGAATCGGTTTAGCAGAACAGAACAGTGCTTTAGAAAAGCGTAAAAACCAGCCGCATGTAATTTTTTTTGTTGCTGTGAGCCATACGCGTTGCTGCTGTGAGCCATACCTCCTCTGAAGTTTGCTAAAATAATATGTAAATAGAATATGTACATGGAACTATATGTATAAATCACATGTACTTCTGCCGAAATATAATAAAATCTATTAAAAATATAACAATTATACTTAATGTTTTAAAAATATTAATGTAATATTTTTATTATTTTTATTTTGTTTTCATTAGTATTAAATTAACATATTAAAAAGTTAATAACAAGTTAATTTTTATTATTAACAAAAATATTTTTATTAATAAAAAATTTTAAAGTATAAAATTTATTTTACAAAAAAAAATTATAAAAAAATAAAACAAAGTAAAACAAAAAGAATCTGAAAATATTTTTAATAATTTATTAAAAAAAAGTATTTTCTTAAAATAAAAAATAAAAACGTGTACATTTGATATTTATACTTGATAAAATATTTTAAAAAATTATTAAGATAGTATTTATTATTACTTTAAAAATATAAAATATAATTTTAATGCTTTCAAAAGTTTTTAAAATATATTATTATCTATAAATATCAAACGTGCAAGTTTTATTTTTTATTCTCAAAATATATTTTTAAATAATTAAAAATATTTTTATATATTAAAAGTAATTAGTGAATTTTTATTTTGTTTTATTTTTTTATTAATAAAATATTTTGTTAAAAATAATATTTATACTTTCAATTTTTTATTAGTATATATATTTTCTTCAATAATTTTTATACATTTAACTTTTTATTAGTTTAGTTTTATACTAAAAAATTAAAACAAAATAAAAATATTAAATTAATATTTTCAAGGAACCAAGAGTAATTTTGTATTTTTCAATAGATTTTATTATATTCAAGGGAGATATATGTGATATATATATATATATATATGTTGATGCAGTAAAAATCCCTTCTGTAGATCCTATACACTAGCAATGATCTTCCTCTTCTTCTACTTGACCTGTAACTATAATCAACAGCTATGGGGTAAAAAGCCGATTGTCCAGCGAAAACCCTCTGATGCTAAAGTTAAAGTTTTACTTGTGGTTATTTTCTTTGGAGAAAGAGAAAGCTAAAAGAGAATTGTAGTATTTTTTCATCAAAGAAGCCAATGCAAAACCCTCTTAATATATTAAAGCAGTTGGTAAAAGGCAAAAAAGGCTGTTAGGGCCTCTCAGGGCCCTTAGGCTGAGCCTTTGGCTTTTAAGAATAAGGCTGAGACATCTGTTCCCTAAGATGTTGCTGTTATCGACTTCTTCTAAAAAAGCTGAGGCCCAATGATGGGACCCATGATGGTCCACAAATTGATCAAGTTGTTTAAGATCCATTGCATGTTCATGGAAGATAGGTTTGATATGAAGTCCAAGTTCAGGAGTGAAGATAAGCTTAACAAGAAGTCCAAGTAGAAGTCCAGGTTCAAGAGTGAAGATATGAAGTCATATGTGGTCACATTGTATTCTACATGTAGGCTTGATATAATTTTATTTAATTATTTTAGTTATGTTAATGAGCTGGTACAATTAATTAAATAGTCCATAGTTATTTTTATTATTTGTTTTAGCTTATTTTAGGGTTTCCTAATGTTTAAAAAAGAAACAAAGTTTATTTTTGTAGGTTGCTACAATGTCCTAGATTAGGGTTTTCTACAGTTGCGTAAACTAGGGTTGCTACAGTGCCACAGACAAGTTGTTTAGTATTTAAACACTTTTAGCTTGTTATTTTAAAATAATTTTTGATAAATAAAGTTCTAAAACTTTGTGTTGAATTGTGAGCAATTTTTCTTAAGCTCTTGAATGAACTTAGACTTATCAAAGGTCTTGCAATCCTTTGTGGCGTTATATCTTTCGGAATACCTTTGGTTAGTTATTTAATCATGAGTTTTAGGTCAACGATTAACTTTTGCAACCTAGGTTCTTGAGACAAATTCTTCAACAGGTCTAGGGTTCATAATATGATCATATTGGCTTTCCGGGTTAGAATTAACTTGTTCGTGGGTTTTTAAAGCGTCGTTCTTTAGGGGTTCACATTAGTTGGTATCAGAGCTTGGGTCCAAGATCAGGTTATTCTATAATCTGTTTTTAATTTTGTGTTCGTCGAGTCAGAAATATATATGTATAAATTTGATATATTCTGCCTTAATGCGCTAACGTTCTAGGGTTTGAATATATTATTTTTAGTTTATCTTACTTGTTGAGTAATTAAATAATAATAATAAAAAAAAAATCAATTCTGCAATTTTTTTTCTTTTAATCATCTTGTTTCTTGCGTGCTGTTCTTGTTTTTTGTGAGTCTTTTTTTTTTTGTGTCGTTCTTTTTTCTTGCCTATCTTTCTTTTGAGTTCCAAGAAAAAAAAAGGGGGAGTGAAACCGAGAAAATCCATGGCATAAAGGGGAGAGAAACTAAGAGTGGAAATAAAGAGAATGAGGAGAGAGTGCAATCTGTTTTTTTTACCAAAATTGGAGTATGGGCATGGACCAACCATGGACAGATATTCGCCAAGATTCGAGGACGAACCCTTTTGAGGAGAGGGGGAATGATAGGATCCACGATGGTCTACAAATTGATCAAGTTGTTCAAGATCTATTACATGTTCATGAAAGTTAGGTTTAAGATGAAGTCCAAGTCCAAGAGTGAAGATATGACGTTATATGTAGCCACATTGTATTCTACTTGTGGGTTTGATATAATTATATTTAATTGTTTTAGTTATATTAATGGGCTGGTACAATTAATTAAATAGCTTATAGTTATTTTTATTATTTGTTTTAGATTGTTTTAGGGTTTCCTAATGTTTAAAAAGGAAACAAAGTTTATTTTTGTCAGTTGCTATAATACCCCACAGCTAGTGTTTTGCTACAGTAGCATAAACTTGGGTTGCTACAATGCTGCAAACAAGTTATTTAGTATTTAAACACATTTAACTTGTTATTTTGAAACAACTTTTAATCAATAAAGTTCTAAAACTTTATGTTGAATTGTGAGCAATTTTTCTTGAGTTCTTGAATGAACTTAGACTTATCAAAGGCCTTGCAACCCTTTATGGCATCATATCTTTCAGAATACCATTGGTTAGTTGCTTAATCACGAGTTTCGGGTCAATGTTTAACTTTTGTAACCTAAGTTCTCCAGACAAGTTAAAGACAAGTTCTTTAACTGGTCTAGGGTTTATAATCTGATCATATTGGTTTTTCGGGTTAGAATTAACTTGTTCGTGGGTTTTTAAAGTGTCATTTTTTACCCACTTCCTTCCCTAAATCAACCATTAGGTGGAGGAGATCTCGTTTGCGTATTCTAGCGGCTGCTACACATTAAGGGATTTTGAACAAGTTCTCCTTTTTCCCTCAAGACTAATAAGGGGAAACATAAAAGGAAGGTTATTACGGTAGATGAGGATGATAAGCTAAGGCAAAAAGAAAAGGATGTTGGCTCAAAAAAATGGTGGTAACATCGTCACGTCTCATCTTCTTTCAGAGAATCTTCCTAAAAACAAAAGGAAGTTCTTTACCCACTTTCTTCTCTGTATCAACCATTAGGTGGAGGAGATCTCGTTTGCGTATTCTAGCGGTTGCTACACCTTGGGGCATTTTGGACTACCTTCTGAAGTGGCCGAGGTGAATAAGTTGATCCTCATTCTACTTTTCAGGGAATGAAATATTCTTGATCTTTTCTAACATCTTGTTATTTGCATAATCTGCTTAGATGCAATATACTGCTATAGTCTGCTGAGACGCTATTGATGTTGTCTTCATAGGTCCAACGGCTATAGAGACTGTCTGGTTGGGGTAGAGGGCCGAGGAATCGGAGAGAAACTTGGCTATGGACCAGACTCAGTTCGAGGCTTTGAATATGATCTGAATGAGTCCAGGTGAAATGCCAGAGGCTTCGCTAAGGTTGAGAAGAAAAGGTTTATATTCCTATGAAATGTTTCAAGGTCAGTATCTAGACTTGAATCTGACTTGGCTATATGAGACTTTGTGATATGTGGGTCCAACCCCGGGTGAAACTTCTCGTGTTCTTTCTGCTAATCAGACTAACGCTCCAACTAATCCACCAATCTCCCTAGTTGACTCGAGAAAATTGAATTATATGGCTCTTTTTGTTGCTTTGCCTCTCTTTCATTCTTCACACTTTGCACTATGCATATTTTATAGAACCGAACATTTGTCAAAGAATGCTATAAAAGACTTGAACTGAACTGAACTGGGAGAATGTAATTTGTGTCACCAAAATCAATCTTCTAATCTTCTCTTATTGGAGAATGTATTTTCAAGCAAAAACCATGTTGACCATTGATATGTCATAACTTCTAAGCTTTAATGAATTTTGATATTATTATCCTAACTGGAATTTTTTTGCTACAATCATCTAAAAACTATTTCGCTCAGGTCACGCTCAAGGCTTGTTCGAGCTATGGACCATATTATTTCATAGATATATGATAAGTTGATGTTTGGGAATCATGTCACCTATACTGGGGCTTTATGAGGAGATTACCCCAAGACGTTTGATGAGACCATCCAAGAACCTCTTTTGCCCATACTCTCCAAGACCGTACTTAGGGCTTGTTTGAGCTAATGATACTATTACCTCGGGAAAAGTAGAAAGTTGAACGTCTAGGAACCGTGTCACCCATGTCTGGGCTTTGAGATGAGATTACCTCGATATGTTTGATGAGACTATCTGAGAACCTCTTTTGCTCATGCTCTCTAATACTGTGCTCAAGGCTTGTTTGAGTTCAGGATACTATTTCCTTAGGAAAAACTGAAAGCTGAATGCATGGGAACCATTTCACACATGTCTGGGCTTCGAGAGGAGATGTTTGAAAGTAATTATCTGAGAACCTCTTTTGCTCATGTTTTATATGGTCGCACTCAAGGCTTATTTAAGCTAAGGATACTATTATCTTGGGAAAAGTAGAAAGGTGAATGCCTGGGAACCGTGTCACCCATACTTGGGCTTCGGGAGGAGATTACCCCAGGACGTTTGACGAGACAATCCAGAATATGTTTTTACTCATGCTCTCCGAGACTGTACTCAGGACTTGTTTGAGCTAAGGATATTATTACTTTGGAAAAAGTAGAAAGCTGAACACTTGTGAATCGTGTCACCCATGTTTGGGCTTCGGGAAGAGATTACCTAGAGACGTTTAATGAGACCATCCGAGAACCTCTTTTGCTCATGCTCTCTGAAACCGTGCTTAGGACTTATTTGAGCTAAGGAAACTATTATCTTGGGAAAAGCTGAAAGTTGAACGCCTAGGAACCATGTTGCCTAGACACGGGAAGAGATTACCCTAAGAGGTTTGATAGTAGTCATTCAAGAACCTCTTTTGTTCATGCTTTATGAGGTCGCACTCAGGGCTTATTTGAGTTAAGAATACTATTACCTTAGGAAAAGTAGAAAGTTGAACACTTGAGAACTGTGTCACCCATATCTAGGCTTCAGGAGGAAATTATCCCGAGACGTTTGATGAGACCATCTGAGAAAATCTTTTGCTCATGCTCTCTAAGACCGTACTTAGGGATTGTTTGAGTTGATGATACTATTATCTCAATATAAATGATAAGCTAATGTCTGGGAACTGTTTCACCAATTTGTGGGCTTTGGGAGGAGATTATCTTAAGACATTTTGAGATAGGTCTTGGGAACCATACTACCCAGATTCCGGCTTATGGATAATATTACCCTAAGGTGAATAAGAGATAAACCTCGAGAACCATATCACCCAGATTCAAGCTTATGGATAATATTACCCTGAGGTGAATAAGAGATTAGCCCCAGAACCATGTCACTCAGATTCAAGCTTATGAAAAATATTACCTCGAGGTGAATAAGAGATCAGCCTCGGGAACCATATTACTCAAATTCAGGTTTATGGAAAATATTACCTCAAGGTGAATAAGAGATGGGCCTCGGGGACCATATCACCCAAATTCAAGCTTATGGAGAATATTACTCTGAGGTGAATAAGAAATAGGCCTTGGGAACCATATCACCCAAATTTAGGCTTATGGATAATATTACCCCAAGGAGAGTAAGAGATAGGTCTCGGGAACCATACCACCTAGATTCGGGTTTTTAGAAAATATTACCTTGTGGTGAATAAGAGATAGGCCTCAGGAACCATGTCACCCATATTGAAGCTTATGGATAATATTACCTCGAGGTGAATAAAAGATCAGCCTTGGAACCATATCACCCAGATTCAGGATTATGGAGAATATTACTCTAAGGTAAATAAGAGATAGGCCTCAAAAACCATATCACCCAGATTCAGGCTTATGGATAATATTATCCCCAGGTGAATAAGAAATAGGCCTCGGGAACCATATCTCCTAGATTCGAGCTTATAGATAATATTGCCCCGAGGTTAATAAGAAATATTCCTTAGGAACTATATCACTTAGATTCAAGCTTATAGAGAATATTACCCCGAGGTGAATAAGAGATAGGCCTCGGGGACCATATCACCTAGGATTTCTGCCTATTATTTTTCATGTGTTGCTTTTCATTCTCCACCAACCTTTTGGACAATCGGGCTGTTTTTGTCGTCTCTAAACAGAGGGGGAAATTGGTGCAGCAATAAAGCTTCTGAATCGTGGTTCACATTTTCCAATGGTGGCCGTTGATCACTAATATCCTGATTAACAGTTGTATGGCTATCCACCAGCTGTCATGAGGATTCCTCTTCACCGTTGCTCTGTTCTTTGTCACATACATACGCAAAGTTTCCATGTTTTCCTTTTTGTGGTTGTTTATGAATTTTTGTTCAGATTTCCCACAGACGGTGCCAGATGTTGATGCAGCAAAAATCCCTTTAGTGGATCTTGTGCACCAATAACAATCTTCCTCTTCTTCTACTTAACAGGCAACCACAAACAATAGTTCTGGGAGTGAAAAGCTGTTTGTCCAACAAAAACTCTTCGATGCTTAAGTTAGGGTTTTACTTGTGGTTATTTTCTTTGGAGAAGAAGAAAGCTAAAAGAGAATTGCAGTATTTTTGGCCAAAGTTTCAGTAGTCATACCTACTTATAGCTGATCTCTTTTTATAGATGTTATTATCTCCTTAATATGGTAGGATACTATAAAATCTGGTAACCAGAATCTCAAAGATTCCATAGGCTAAGCATCGGCTTTTAGATTTGGTGGCATCGTATCCTTAGGATTCTTATTATGTAAGAAGCTTAATTTGGCAAGAATCCTTATTATGAAATAATCCAGGAGAATTTGGAAAGGAAGCAAATCCTTTCCAGATACATAATTATAGTGAGGTCTCGGGAGTCTTGTTTGGGACTCCTTTATCCATCCGAGATGAGTTCAGGTATTGCATGTCTGAGATAATTATAAGCATTGGTCGAAACTCTTGTAAGCTATGGCCAAGACTTTTAGAAGTTGTGGCCGATACTTATATAAACTGTGGCCAAGACCCTTGTAAGCTGTGCCTGAGACCTTACTAAGCTGTGGCCAAGACCTTTATAAGTTGTGACAGAGACCATTATAATCTGTGGCCGAGACCTTACTAAGCTGTAACCGTGACTTTTATAAGTTGTGGCCGAGACCATTGTAAGCTATGGCCAAGACCTTACTAAGCTATAGCCAAGACCATTATAAGCTGTAGCCGAGACTATTGTAAGCTATGGCCAAGACCTTAACAAGATGTGGTCGAGACCTTACAAGATGTGGTTGAGACCATTGTAAGCTATGGCTAAGACTATTGTAAGTTGTGGCCGAGATCATTGTAAGCTGTGATCAAGATCATTGTAAGTTGTGGTCGAGTCCTTTATAAATTGGTCTTGGAATGAGGTTCTGACTTGAGATTTTTGACATGACCTTAAGAGGTCTCTGCTCTTACTACTCCTGAGGTCTTTGTTATCCTCTAGATACTATTGTAAGTTAGTCTTGGAATGAGGTTTTGACCTGAGATCTTTGACATGACTTTAAGAGGTCTTGGCTCTTACTACTCTTGAAGTCCTTGCCATACCCTTTATTATTATGCCAACCCGAGATCTCTTCCTTCTTTTGCCGGACAAGACCTGGGCTCTTTATCACTTGAAATAGCTCTTCTTGAGTAGCAGTTGGTCTCGGAACACCATTCATCTCTTCCTATATGACCATTTAGGTCTTTTATTCTTTTGGGTATTATGTATACTGAACTATACCCAATAATATATATATATATATATATATATTCAAAATGAGGGTATATTTAACACTCGCAATTTTAAAATTTTATAACTATAACATTCACAGTATTTATGAAATTTAATCGAATAATTTAATGTTATTTGGTTAAGTTAAAATTTCATGCAATTTAGAGTTTTTAGGTGAATTCTAAAAATTTATTTAGACACAAAATTAATTTCATAAAGTTAGGTAATAAGTGGATTTGGATGAAGGAAAAAGTGTTTGGATTAATTTTGAACTTAATTATAAATATTATGAAATATTAAAGGTTATTTTAGAATTTTTTAAATAGACAAAAATGAAAATTTTTCAAAGTTTTAAGTTATTTATATAATTTAAAAAAAAATAAAAGTCTTAATGATATTTTACATACCAAAATAAAGTAAAATTGCCTTTTTCCCATATGCATTCTTTTCCTTTTCCAATATTCGTCACCTTCCTTTTCAAAAAAGACAGAAGCTTGGTCTCTTCCTCTCTCTCTTAATTTTCGGCTAAAAGGCTTTAAATTCAGCTAATTTTCTTTCGAATTTCAATTACTGATAAGTTTTATAACCCATTAGTAGCTTAAAATTAAAGTTACTATTTATCAGAGAAAATTTTACTTAATTTTGCATAGAAAATGTTAGATTATATTGAATTGAAATAGGAAATATAATATTTAGTTGATTTGACATTAATTTAAGTGTTGATTGGAATAAATTAAAGTGTTTTTCTCTCAAGTGAATAGTGATTTTGAATGTACTATAGTATTTTTGAATATACTACAGTACCCTTAATCTGAACAGTAAATATTTGTATAGTACCTTTAATCTGAACAGTAACTATTTGCACATTACCCATAATACGAATAATACTATAGCTACAGTATCCAGCATGAACAGTATTTACTACAGTAAATTTAACATGAACAGTTTTTTTAATACAATATTTCAATCAAAACTGTATTGTTTGTTGAAGCGAAAATGTGTAAATTTAGGGTAGTTGAAAACAAGAATTAAAATAAATTAGCCACGAAAATTCATTATTGAAAATTGAGTAAATGACCTTTGTTAATTAAACTTAGTGATGTGGATAAAACTAATAAATTTTAGACACTAATTCCATGAATATCGCATTTAATACATTTATATTAATTAATTGAATAGTATAAGACATGATTTATATATTTGTGGTATTAGGCTATGAGAATTCAGGAGAATAATCAAGTTAAACGAGAGGATCGTTAGTGAGATTTGTTACTCTTCCATTGTAGTAAGTAAATCGTTCATGTATTTTTGTTGTTTTTGAAATAATATGATATCTGAGCACGTGTTTGAAAATAATATGAAAATTGAGAATTTTGAATGTTTTATATTGTTGATATCAAATAATTTTATGGTTCTAGTTGTTAGTTAATGTTAATTTTAATTTGGCTGGGTCTTGTGTCAGATGCGAGACTTGTGAGTTATTCATAATTCTATTTAATGTACTACGCACATTTATGTTATGTTTGAAATGGAAAGATTGTTCACTTTAAGCGGAATATATGATCAAGTTCTAAATTTGGGTCACCGCGGGTGTAAATGACACTAACTGATTAAGCCATTTTGAAAATATTTATGCTATGAATTCATTTCTGTATAATTAAAAAGTTTGGAAATGTATTGATATGTTTGAGTATTTATATTCTGTATAGCATCGACATGTGTAAACTTGTATGGTTTACTTATTGAGATTATATCTCATCCTTTTTTTGTAAAAATTTTATTTTTCAGAAAATAGTACGTAAAAGTGACAAAGAATGTGTGCAAGGTTAGTTAAGTATAGATGAAAATTTTGGTTATATGTGTAATTAATAGAGTAATTATAAGTTTAAGA
>JAXCLQ010072172.1:0-10610 GCA_035584115.1 Cedrela odorata
TCTCTCTCTCTCTCTCTCTCTCTCATGTGGCTAAGACTTTTGTTCATTCTTATGAACTCAAATATTATTAATGATAAAATCAGTTGGCTCTACTCTCTATGATCTGTTTGTTTAGATGCTAATTATAAAGAAAACGAAAGAAAGAAGTATGAAAGTTTTATGAACTTACTACGCGTATATCTTTGGACAGTGGTTAGGGAAAAAGATGTCTGCTGGGAATATGCCGATAAATTAGATGGAAATAAGGTGAGATGCAAATTCTGCATGAGAGTTTTGAATGGTGGCATTAGTAGATTGAAGCATCATCTATCCCGTCTTCCAAGTAAAGGTGTAAATCCATGTAGCAAAGTAAGAGATGATGTTACTGATAGGGTGAGGGCTATAATAGCATCAAAGGAGGATGTTAAAGAAACAGCAAGTGTTAAAAAGCACCGGGTAGTAGCAGAAGTTAAATCTCCTGGAAATGTATCTGCAAGCAAATCTCTTATTCCTCCGGATATACCATCTCCAGTGACAAAAGTCTTCCCTTCCATAATTCCAATGGGAAGGTCCCCTTTAAACAACCAAGAAAATGCAGAGAGAAGTATTGCTCTGTTCTTTTTTGAGAATAAGCTGGATTTTTCTGTAGCTCGTTCTTCATCCTATCAACAAATGATTGATGCAATAGGAAAGGTTGGTCCTGGATTTACAGGCCCATCCACAGAAACTTTGAAGACTTTGTGGTTGGACAGGATCAAGTCTGAAGTGAGTCTACAATGGAAGGATATTGAGAAAGAGTGGATCATGACTGGTTGTACTATAGTTGCGGACACATGGACTGACAACAAATCCAGGGCTTTGATTAATTTTTTGGTTTCCTCGCCCTCCAGAACCTTTTTCCTCAAGTCTGTAGATACTTCCTCAAATTTTAAAAACACAAAATACCTTGCTGATATATTTGATTCTGTCATTCAAGAGATTGGCCCAGAGAATGTTGTGCAGATAATCGTGGATAGTAGTTTCAACTATACTGGAATTGCGAATCATATTTTGCAGAACTATGGAACCATTTTTGTGTCTCCATGTGCTTCTCAGTGTTTAAATATAATCTTGGAGGAATTTTCTAAGGTGGATTGGGTGAACAGGTGCATTTTACAAGCTCAAAACATATCAAAGTTTATATACAACAATGCGTCAATGCTTGATTTAATGAAAAAGTTTACCGGGGGACAGGAACTCATTAGGACTGGTATAACAAAGTCTGTGTCCAACTTCCTGTCATTGCAATCGATATTGAAGCAAAGATCAAGATTGAAGCATATGTTCAACAGCCCTGATTACTCCACAAATTCCTCATATGCAAATAAGCCACAAAGCATATCGTGCATCACCATTGTTGAGGATAACGATTTCTGGAGGGAAGTGGAAGAGAGCGTGGCCATATCTGAGCCTTTTCTGAAAGTATTGAGGGAAGTGTCGGGAGGGAAACCTGCTGTAGGATCTATATATGAGCATATGACCAGGGCAAAGGAATCGATTAGGACATACTATATAATGGACGAGAATAAGTGTAAGATATTTTTAGATATAGTCGATAGAAAGTGGCGGGACCAACTTCATTCGCCTCTACATTCAGCAGCAGCATTTTTGAACCCCAGTATTCAGTATAATCCAGAAATAAAATTTCTTGGATCTATAAAAGAAGACTTCTTCAATGTTCTAGAGAAACTACTACCAACTCCGGATACAAGACGTGACATCACCAATCAAATTTTAACTTTTTCAAGGGCAAGTGGGATGTTTGGTTGTAAACTAGCAATGGAGGCACGAGAAACAGTTTCTCCTGGTATGTTATCCATTTTCTTTTTGGTGTGTATGTGTGTATCTGTGTTTGTGAGGGAGAGTTTCAGGCTAGTGATATAGAAATGTGAATTATCACTAGAGAATACAATTATCCCCTTGGTTACAGAGTGAACATCCCACTTCTCTATCAGTGCATCAGTTTTCGAGTCTGGTATGACAAAAAATGTAGATAAGTAGCAGATCCATTTATACTGTGAAGTTTCTGTGTACTCATGCACAAGAACTGCATCCTCATGCTTGCTTCTTCAACTTTGAGCTCTCTTTATAGTCATCATTTTTCAGAAGATTGATACAATTGAACAATTAGCAGTCCTTGTTTTTAAAATGAAATGTCGGTACAGCATTTAAATCGCGATCCACTCAATTGCAGTTACCTTAGGGAAGTTGACATGATGGGTTTTTGGGCGAGCGTACTTGCTAATTATCAATTATTTTTACCTTAAAAGTAGTATGCTCAAGTTGTCTAAACAATTTGCTTGTTGGATTCTGAACTCACTACTAATATTTGTAGGGCTATGGTGGGAACAGTATGGCGACTCTGCACCTGTGCTACAGCGAGTTGCAATCAGAATACTAAGCCAAGTCTGCAGCAGTTTTTCTTTCGAGAGACATTGGAGCACATTTCAGCAGATTCACTCAGAAAAGCGCAATAAGATTGACAAAGAAACATTGAATGACCTTGTCTACATAAATTACAATCTCAAGTTAGCAAGAACGAAGTCAGTAGAAGCTGACCCTATTCAATCTGATGACATTGATATGACTTCAGAATGGGTAGAGGAAAGTGAAAACCCCAGCCCAACTCAATGGCTTGATCGGTTTGGTTCTGCTTTGGATGGCAGCGACTTGAACACAAGGCAGTTCAACGCTGCCATGTTTGGTGCCAACGACCATATATTTGGTTTATGATTGTATAAGCACCAATGTATCTTTATTTTGTATCCTCGTAATGCCTTGTAATTGTTCTTAAATAGTCGTTAGTTGTCGTTCATTTTTAGTAGGTTATGTAATGTAGAAGTGCTTAGATGTCGACATTTTCTTGCCTTGTACATAGCCACTTAGCCAGAATGGAGCCTAAGAAAAGTATTGATCTTATGCTTTGGACGGCATCGACCTGAATACCAGATGCTGCATATTTGGGGCGAATGACCATACATTTTCTTGCCTTCATGTACTCAATAGTGATGCATAGAAAATGAATTTAAAGCAATTAACAAGGGGAATATTGTCAACGTGTAAAAACACGCAAACAAGCACAAGTATATCCCAAACCTAGCACAGGGTACTACAAAACCTGCATACAAACGCTCTCCTTCCTTCGCCACGCTCTCTTCAGTTCACACAGTCTTCTTCTAGAAGACATATTTCTTCCATCTCGCGCTCTCGCACAAACGTACTCGAAATCAATGGACTACGATTTCAGGAACAAAGCCGGGTCATCGTACCCGATGTACGGTCCTCCGCCGACCACGTCATCAGCGGCAGGATCAGGCCACCATCCGATGTTCGGATCGCCTCTTTATCCGAGGATCGGTCAGCAGGGTCATACCATGGTCCCTGCCGTAAGCCGCACTTCGTCTTATAACCAAAGCTCTTCTCCTTCCTCTTCTTCTTGTAAGTTTCGTTATTTTCTCGAGAAAGTGACAAGTTATGATAAAGTCTTTCAATTTTCTTATGTATAATGATCACGATTGTTAGCTTTAGATATTCATATCAGACGGCTGGATTTATTGTATTGTGTGACGTATTGCAGCAGGATTGGGTATTAAGGTTGCTTTGAAACCAGAATATCGAATCACTCCTCCGGTATGATCCTTTTATCTTAATATGTAAATTTTATCAGTAATCAATAATGGAAGCCTTATGTGATTGCTTGATCGTAAGCTTGCGATGAATTGGTATGATACTATGTGTCAAATTTGATTGGAGGGGTTTAGATTAACGAGAAGATGAGCTTTTGAACTAGTAGACCTTTGATTAGATGGTAGAAAAGTGATTGAAAGTTCTTACAGAAGTTCAGCATCATGGTTGTTTGAAATTTCTTATTTCACATTTGTCTGGGCTCGCTTAAAGGGTTCTGTTTCTGCATTGGTTAAGGGGCAATGACAACCTTTTTTTTCACAACAATGTGAATCTCAAAAGAAGAGGTCGAATCCATTTCTATCTCTCGTAGAGGAGCACAATTTATACAGACGGTGTTTTAGAGGAAGGCATATACAGATTAAGTTACCTTTGTAGTGGGGAAAAGGATTCTTAATAGTTCCTGTGTTGTGTTGTATGGTCGCACATTTATGAGCTATAAATATGGCAATTATTTAGTTTTTTGTTTGATTGACTCATATGTTGTGGTCATTAATTTGATTGGTTCTCCTTTGACATGCCAATTTTTCAGCCTCCATTGTCACAACAAGTAGGAGATATTCCCCGGAGCAATTTTCATTTTGATTTTGATTTTGAAAAAAGAGTTTTGGCTGAAGCAGAGAAGGGTAGCCAAAACTGGAGCTGGCTCATTATGGAAAATGTTCCATCTAAAAGTGAATCGACTTCTTCATCGGTATGTTACCTTTTGTTAAGAGTTTATTTGCTGTAGAAGCTTTTGACATTCATGTTTCTGTAATGCAGTGAGTGTTAGGATCTGGGTGGAGGTTTGGATATACACATTGCTGTTAGCATGTATATAATATTTGCAGTAATATGTACTGGCAGGCTATTGAAATACTATATATTTTGATTGGTTTATTTCTTTTGGAAGCATAAATATTCTTTAGGCTCCCAAAATATCACCTTTCGAATGTTAAAGGTTAATATCAGTATCAATTCAGGGTTCAGTTTCAGATCCTGCGGTGAACAGATACATTGCATCAGGGCTTAACCGAGAAGCTGTTCACATTGCAGTTGCAAACTATGGAGACAATCCAACCAAGGTATGTTCTTGAGCTTATTGCAGGCATGTTGACTACCATTGTAATTACTGTGTGCTGGAAGACTGGAGGATTTTGATCACATTATTATTTACTTAAATTTGTCCTGACTGATTAAATGGCATTCAGATTCAAATTGGCAGTACCTGCATTAATATTAGTCTTTCTGCATTATAGATAGATCAATGTTATAATTATTTGTCTAGCCATCATTCTCATAGATACCCTGAGTACATAATGGGAACTTATATATGATCTGACTCTCTCGTCCTTTGGAGTTTCTTGGGTTTACCAGATGCATGGTATTATGCCCTAAGTTTACAACTGATCATGCTAGGATTCTTGTTATGGGCGCTCAGAATGTCTGGTGAAAGAAATTCTCTCTTTGTACTTGCGTACTGGTTCGGACGAGCTGTGTTGGCACGCTCTAGTAGTCACCTTATTTTGACTTCTTAAGTTCAATTAAAAACTGCCTTCATTTTTGGTTCTTCAGGTTCGTGAATTCGCCAATGGTTACAACATCCTTCGAGAAATGGGATTTACATCTAACAATGTTGCTGAAGTGCTACTCATGCATGACAGCAACACAGACAAGGCATTGGCACATATTCTTAGTAGTTCAGCCTGAAAACACCAAAAACTATGGTTGTATTTAATATATACGGAGTATTAGAGTGATGCTAGTATACAAACAATTGGGTGTTTTGCTTTTATCAATCAAGTTTTATTCTGATTGTATAAAGTAACCGGCACTTTTCAGTTCCCTGTATTAGGATCTATCATTTTATATCTCTTTTATAATGTATAGACTGAAATATTTGTTTTATCAACCAGGATGCAAAAAAATCACCCCAACTTTGCTGAAACACACCAATTTGTCTAAAACGCCTGCTTTTACTCGGTTACTGACATTAATTGGGTTGCTTAGTGCCGGAATCCCATGTCAAAAATGGGTAAGGACGGGTAAACATTATCATTTAGGAAGCTAATCTATTAAATTGATAGTAAGCGATCAGTCCGTAACACTCTAGCCAATGCCAATTTGTTAAGTTGATGGTAAAAGTTGAGCCTGTGACACTGAACAAAACCTAGAGGATAATAGATGGTCAATAATGTTATGAAGTTGGTTTGGTTTGTATTATGAAGAGGGCAGAGTTATAATAACTGCATCGAAAAACAAATTAAATATCTCAAAACAAAATAAATATATTTATTCTCTGCATTCAAATGGGTATGCAGGCTTGACTTGGGATCACATTCTTGTTCAATGAACGTATGATACAAGTACAACCACCATGCTGATATTAGTCAGCTAGTAAATAAATGGTACTATTTCACTCATAAAAGATTAGTAATCCGGCATTATATGATACACTATGTAACTAAAAGTAATGATGTAATTCTACTAAATTCTGTGCTTAGTTGCCTGCTCCCTGTGACAGTGAGGTTCATTCTCACCCACATGCAGTGTCTTCAGATGATGAATAAATCGACTTTGATCAATCAAATAGGCGAGATGCCTAAAACCAAGAGGGTAAGTATTTTCTTTATCAAGCAGACTGCAATCATGTAAAAAAGTTCAAAATCACCTCTCCTCTCCAAACTGTGTTGATATCAGGTCTATATTTGCATGAGGTGGTTGAAACCAAACAGAATTAGACTCCTGCACAAATAGCTCCTGAAACACGAAACTGCACATTCAATATCCTCAAGGAAATAGAGTGAAGAAAGAATTTCATTTTCAAGTGTATATTATCCTAAAACTTGGCCATTACTAATGATATGCAATGTCTTCAGGTGGGTAACTTTTAAAGTAAATCCAATCTTGATCATTTTCAAATTCATTTATCCAGTGTAAAGGAAAAAACAATAAATAAATAAATAAGAAATGAAGAATGGAGGAAACCCTCAAGCTGATATGTTCAAGCTTGACTACATATCGACAACTTGGGGTGTATGTGAGAGAGATACCTGATGACCAAGATGAGCAACAAAACTTTGCTTCATTGAGATATTTGACCTCAAGTCCAAGAAACCAGGACCCAACGCTGATATCATCATGGGCATAGGTGCGAAGTATGGATCTGCATACACAGTAAATCAGAAATCATTCCTTGCTTCGTACAGTGATATGTGACAAAGCTGATGAACCAGAAGAAAAAAGAACTGACCTATTTATAGATATGAATTTAGCCAGAGCTCTTGATACGACAAACATCTCACCAGATGCATGGCGGAAGTATCTGTTGGATGCAAGAAACTTATATTCATTACATAAAGAAAACATGCAAGGAGGCACAATGTTACAAAAAGAACATATTTTTGAAGATTTCTTGTCCCTAAATGTGATATCCATTTACTGCAGATGTGTAAACTATGCCAATACTTCTAACTAAAATATGAACTGTCTGCAATTTCACTTACAATTTCTTATCCCCAAACTTCCACCAATCTGGTTCATACCATTTATGGCCTCTGCCAAAATACAGCAGTTAAAAGTATGAGAATAGATAACATTCAAATTCATTTGAAACTCTTATCTTCTACAAAAATTGTCTTTCAATTTAAATTTTAGGCCACAACTCACGGTTCAGAGAAAACTTCGCCAGATTTCATACACCCTATATAAACACGAGGCTTGTCCAAATGAGTTGCAAGGGTAGCTCCCAAGGCATCTGTGGACAAAAAATAAGGATAAGCAGGTAGACATACATCATTGAGCAAAGAGTTAATTAGAAACAACATTGCTATGAATAAAGAAAACTTTTTCCCTAGCGTCTTGCCAAAAAATAGAATGCAAGTAGGATTAAAAATGGAAAGAAAAAAATAATAATATTATGAATCGTTTATCTTTCAAAGCATGGGGGAAGAGGAACTTCTGGAAAGTATGTCGGAATTATACTCTCTTTTTACAAACACAAGGAATCCGCTAACAATAGCTACATTGGCAATGCATGAAAAATTCAATATGACCTCTCCAAATTTCAAATTAGATTTTCCGGGCTGACTTGAAGCATCACTAGAAGGCAGTACAAAGGTTATTTATTGCTTCATTCAAGAAGATACTAACCAATATTCAAAAAAATATCATCATTGACTTTGGCATAAAACTCAGCATCCCACTTATCCGCAGCATAAGCAAAGAACAATTTAGCCTTCTTTGGGAATTCCTCGGGTGTCTCCACATGGTTATCCTATTAAAAAGGAGTTAAAACAATCAAATGATCGAGCTTATACTTTTTACACGTTATTGTGTTTGAACATAGGGAAAGAAAAACAACCCATACTGGGTCACAGATATAAGCATTGCCATTTACCTAAACTACATGCATAAGTTTGTTAAATACAAGTTAAAAATAAAAAATTTTAAAATCCATGAAAAATACTAAATTCAGTGACCCATTGAGACATACAAGAATTAAGAAGTCATTTGTCTGCTTATTTTCGCCGTCAATACTCTTGTCCAAACTGTCCCCACGATTAGCACTGCTCAAGAACATGTGATCAGTACAAAGACTTCTAGCCAAGCATTATCCTGATTTCACCTAGACCATAGAACAAGAAACTACAATAACAATTAGAAAAATAAAGGTATTAAACCTTCTTCCGATTACAAATCGGGCAATTATGCCCTTCTGATTCTCCATTTTCTTCAAAGCTGCACCTGCAAATGGAAAGAATAGGATTCAAAAGGCAATCATAACAAGACTCAGTCGAGAGGAATTCTTCCCATCACAGCGTATACTCATGAATACAAGATGTAAAGGAGGATGAATCCTAGCAATCACAACATATTCAATCCTTGAAAGCAACGATCTAACCAACTACAAGTTAGGGACATTTTTTTTCCAAATTAAGACTTGTTATGCATCATTGCCCGTTGACTCAACTACATATCCATGAAAGTATAAGATGTTGAACATCTAAATGCCCCGTTAAGTGGGTGAGTTTTTGGTAATGTGAGAATGACACTATCATTTATCCAATAATTTTCCTATAAAGGCATCTACTACTCTAGAGAAATAAAGCAAGGCAACAAAAAGAACCCGTAGTTTACCATTTCCCATCCATGCTTTGCGAATTGCATCCCTGTTGTTTCTGCGGCCAAACTTTGTTAATATACCTATCACAACTAGTTGTCTCTTCTTTGAATTATTGTCATCAGTATCTATCGAGCTCTTTGAATGAAAACCCTCCTTTCTAGCCGCAGCTAACTGCATCTCAAGTTCTGATAACTTCTTTCGTTGCTCCCTAACAAAAAATTATTTACAACAATGATATTTTATCAGAATTATGTCAATGAAAGAAACTTACCACTGTTACAATAAAAACCCTATTGGTAACTAATTATATTAGAGGATTTTTCAATTAGGACAAAATAAAAAAACAGGAATTATATTTACCTGCAAGCTATAATTTTCAATGTATCATCCACCGATATAGCAGATTGCCCCTATCCATTCAATTAAGCAGTCAATATTCATATGATATACATAATCAATAACTATAAAATTCAAATTTATTAAAGAAAGTGACAAAATTTATATACCCAGGAAAAATTAAAAACTCACTCACCTGACCTGTGATTCTATCAAGCTCTTTAATCAAATAAACTCTGTTCTGTGAATCCTGCCACAACCTACAGCCACCCCATACAAAAAATAAAAATATTTTTACCAAATTAAACATTAAAAATCTCCTATTTTACCCAAAAAAAAAAATCACTATACAATGATCAAACACAATATGGTGTACAGAATTGGAGAGAACTAACCGGCCGGCTACGTAGATGGAAGCAAAAGTAGCAAACATAGAAAGTAACAGAGATGATATCCGATTTCTAATCACCATGCTAGATAGCCTGTTGCTTGATCCCCTGCTCTGCATTTTCGTTTCTCCTCTGTAAATTGAATCTTCTCCCCCCCTTTTTCTTTCCCTTTTTTTTAGTTTATGGATCCAAGAAAGTAAATTTATAATGTTATTGGCAGATCTTCTACGCGGGTTTGTTGTTCAGAATGTTTAAATGAGATCCGTTGTTGAATTTGATCGAGATGAAGAGTAAAAGCTTTGTGTACAGGGGAGTTCGTTTTTGGGTTGGACGACTTTGGGATTCAGCGCCACCTCCCAAAATAACGAACGCAAAATTGTTTGCTTTAAAAATATATCAATATTTTTTTCTTTTAATTAAATATTTAATAATTTTTTATGTCTAAAACAATATATTAAAAATAATTTTTAAAAAATGAGTTTAATAATTTATTAAATATTAAATAGAATGTATTTATATAATATAATAATGTCAAGATAATAAGAGAAAATTACCTTATTTAAAACAATAATATTATAAAATTAGAATATAAATTTCTTGTTAATAACAAATATTTGTTAATTAGTTGTTAACTTTATTAGTTTATTATTAAAATAACACTTATAAATAATATAATGTTATATTTTATTTTTATTTTTATTTAAACCGATGTAATAGTTATTAATAACGAATATTTGTTAGATAATTATTTATTTTATTATTAAAATAATATTTATAATAATATGAGGTTTATATTCAACTTTGTATGTATACTGAATTTTAAAATGATGTATATATTTAGTGACAAATGTTACAATAATTAATCTTATAAAAAATTAGCTAACATAAAATAAAGTATTAATGTTATTGGGTTGTAATTAGGAATAATTAACTTAACAATTAAACGAACTTAATATATATATATATATCATATATTTTATATTTTTTTGATAGAAAATATAAAATATAAAATATAAAAATTAATATAATTAATATAAAATTTAAAATACATAAAAAAAATTAAAATACGAACAGGAGTT
>JAXCLQ010072173.1:0-10610 GCA_035584115.1 Cedrela odorata
TTTAATTGATACAATATCAATTTGTTGATTTTATGTTCATATGGATACTCCCACTAGAATTCTATTAATTCTTAGTAGAATCAAAATTAATTAAAATTACTATTTATTTTAATTTTAACTCTGAGTATTTATTTTTTTATTCAATTGAAATAAATTCAACTAAAAAAAATTTAATTTCAACAAATCAAATTTTTGGTAACAGAAAATTTATTATTTAATAGTGCTTATATAAGTTGTGGCTACGGAAATATCTCGATATTTCGTTATAATATATGAATGGAGAAAAAATAAAAACAATTTTTTTCACTCTTTATTTATTTATTTATTTATTTATATTATTATTAAGTAAACAGTGTCAGGCGTACAGTGACGGGTTTAAACTGCTCTAATAGGGCGTTGACCCTTTCTTTTAAAGAAGTTGACACTCATGCGTATCAAGCCGAAATTTTCGACCCTAATTGCATGCAAATATTCATAATCATACCAAACAAGTCGACACTTTGAGCATCAGTTATCGTTTTCATGCATTAAGTATCGATACATTTTCAAAAATTATCGATATTTGGTGCATCAAAACGATGCTCTGTTTCTTTCAACGAATTTCAGTGTTTCCAAAACACTTCAAAACAACTCCGTTCAACACCCAAACCACAAAATACATACATATGAACATTTATCAACATTCTAGAACTTGAAACCAAAACACACATGCATGCACATATCCAAATGGCTCTAATACCACTTGAACAGAACAGTGAGCCCAAGCATGCTTTATTTCCCGTAACCCCCGGAATAAGCCCCCAACTGATCTAGACAAGCACACATGCATGTTTTGGCTTTCAAAACAATTTTAAAATTCAAATTACAAGCTTAGAAATCGTACTCCTTTGTTGTGATCCGGTGCAGCAAGAGATCATCTTTGCTTGCTTCCTCAAGTGGTTCACATGTCAGAGTAATGATGTCAATTCCTGCTTATTTGAGATCTTTAAGCTTTGGTTTAAGCTTCAACAAGCTTACCAAGCTTTCTCTCTCTAGATGCTCTCTTCTCTCTCTTCTGTTTTACTCTAGTTCACAACCAAGCACAACTAAGCTTGCTTCACCGAGTAGCTTGCTCTCTTCTCTCTCTTCTACTTTGCTTTGGTTCACAACCAAGCACAACTAAGCTTCCTTCACCAAGTAGCTTGCTCTCTTCTCTCTCTTCTGCTTTGCTTTGGTTCACAACCAAGCACAACTAAGCTTGCTTCACTAAGCAGCTTATGGTTGAAGAAGAAGAAGACTTTCTCTGTTTCACCAAAAACCAAAGTAGAGAAGGTGGCGTTTTTTCTTATTTTTAGGCTTAACATATACTTAAGCCTCATGTTTATTAAATCCAATTTATTGACAAGCCTCCACTGACTCCACCAATGCAATTAATCTACTTGTATTCTAATTTAACAATTGAATTAAATGCAAAAACATGAGTCATGGTTTAGGTTAGTGAAATGCATTGATTACTCTTAATCAATTGCATATATTATAATAATACACATATACATTAATACATTATTAATAAGAGAGAGAGTATACATATATATATATATATATACATACATTAATAAATATCTAATATATATATATATTATTACTTTAGTATATATATGTATATTAACAATTAATATTTAGATATTTATCATTATATTAACATAATAGATATTTATATTTTATGATTGCTTTAATCACATTCAAATATAATATCTATATATCAATATCACAATACCCGTAAATCATATTTATGGTATTCCATAATTAAACCGAAACTTTTCCCACACATACACGTGCTAGCATGTCAAAGCCAGGAAATATATTCTTTACAATAAAGAATCAAATTGCTACCTGATCAATATCTTTACAATATCATTAACCAATTAATGATTATTGTATAGTAACAATAACCATCATCAATAAGTAACCGACTATGTGTGTGACCCTCTAGGTTTACTATAAGCTGGACATAGGTGGACACGAACTCCTTTGTATCTCTTCGGTATAACTCTTTATAACCAAAGTTATCAATGATTATACGTTATCTCTAGCAAGATGCCACAACCCCCATACACTAATGAATCTATATAGTCGTACGTTTATGTAGTAAAGTCCTTTTGCTGTCGACTTCCGATCGAGTATGGGTCATGGAATCGTCAAATCCCTAACTCAATCATAAGAACATGGTCTCAAATCATATATGGTAATCATGTATCCAAAAACACCTTTCTGGAAACACGTACTCTGGCCAGAGATTTCATTTCCCATGTATGAAATCCCCGCCTAGGATCTCAAGCTCTAATATCTGAGCCAACAAATTCCATCTTGTTTATCACTTGTCTTCATACATCAAGAACACACTATTAGCAAGCTTCTTTCACCAGGCGTGGCTAGTCCAATGCGATATACACAAGTGAACGATGTGCCTCAATGCAGAGGGCAGTCGTGACACCTCAAGTTAAAGGACCAATGGTATACTAGTACTACTATGTGACATATCATTGAGTGTAGATTATCACCCATGTGATTTGTCATGTTTGGTCACGTTCAGTAACACATTCTCCAATGTATTACCCAAGTTTATGCTCTTGTGACATGAGACTCGTCACCCAAATATTAACATCTAATACTAATCCTTGGCAGCAACAAAACATGCCAGTCATGCAATGTCATATTCTAATATGACAATACTTCAACTGAGAACTTATTCGGATGTATTTAAATTAGACTTTGTACTCATATTTACAACTCTTTGCAGATAGAGTCCTGACGTCACAATACATCACGGATCTCATTTTGCATTTTATATACAATATATATACACAACTAAATATGCAAAATAATATAAATGCCATTTTATTAATTGTAAACTAATTTACAATTAATTACAAAGTTATATATACATAAGGATGATATCTCTAAACCGTATGACACGATTGGTTCTAGGGCATATCTCCAACAATTTGGGCTCTAGATATTATTACCCCGAGATGGAAATAAGATGTAGTTACTTGAGAACCATTTTACCTTTATACGTCATGAAGCTGAGCTTAGAGCTTATTTGGGTTATGGATAATGTGGGTGAAAATAAGACATAATTACCTGAGAACTGCTTCACTGTAGTTTTCTTGTAATTTAGCTTAAGACTTATTTGAGGTGAATGGATAGTATTACTTCAAGCTGGAAATAAAATATAGTTATACGAGAATTGTTATGCTTTTGTACATCCTAAGGTTGCACTTGGGGCTTATTCGAGCTATGGATCATATTACCTTGAGATGAAATTAGAATGTGGTCATTTAGGCACCATTTGCTCTTGTATGTCCTGAGGTCATGCTTAGGGCTTATTCGAGCTATGAATAGTATTATCTTGAGACGAATGTGGAACTTAATCATCTATGAACTATTTTGCTCTTGTACATCCTAAGGTTATGCTCAAGGCTTATTCAAGCTATGGATAGTATTACCTTAGGATGAATGAGATGTGGACATTTGGGAACCACTCTATTTTTTTATGTCTTGAGGCCAAGCTCAGGGTTTATTCATACTGTGGATAATATTATCCCAGGCCTATGAGCTTCTTTAGTCTTTTAACTTGAGGATCATTTGTTCATCATTGTATCGCTATTATCAAGAGCTTTGTTGATGTTGAAAAATAATAAATTTATTTATTTTTAGGATAAAAGTTTTACAAATCTCTGACAATCCTCAAGGATAATATAACTTTAGCCATTCTGCACTTCATAGTTTTTTGACCCTACTTCTGTCTAAAGACTCTAACTTGTAGACCCCAAGTCTTAGAATCTAGTTGACCTTAACGGTCTTTCCCAATTAGTCTTAAGAAAACCTTCTCCTAACACTCTAGTGTTCAATGTGACCTGTCTCAAAACCCAATCTCCGATTTAGAAAGTATGATGTCAAACATTCTTGTTGTAGTATCTAGCTACTCTTTGTTGGTAGGCCATTGCCTTCATCATTTCTTTTTCCCTCTTTCTTTAAGGAAGTCCTACTCCAAACGTATACTTCGGTCATTAATCGCCTCATCATAGTTGCTGACTCGAAAAGTTGGTACGTCGACCTTGATTGAAATTATCACTTTAAATCCAAAGGCCACGTAATAGGGAGTTTCTCTAGTGACTACCTTTAGAGTTATTTTGTAGGCCCAAAAGACCTTGAAAAGTTTATCAATCCATGCACCCTTATGGTCTTTGAGCTTCTTTTTGAGTGTCTTCTTAATTACTTTGTTGGCAGCTTCCACTTGTCTGTTACCCTTTGGATGAACAGGTGTCACAAACCTGAGGTCAATTGAGAAATCTACATAGAGATCCCTGAAATTTGAGTTGTCAAACTACATTCTACTGTCCACTATTAGCACTTGAGGTATCCCACACCGATAGATAATGTTTTTCTTAACGAAGGTCGTGACTTTCTTCTTAGTAATGCTGGCCAGCTGTTCGGCTTCTATCCATTTGGTGAAGTAATTAATGGCCACTATTGCATACTTGGTGTTAGATCGAGCGAGGTGCATGGGGCCGATAAGATCTAATCCCCATTGAAAAAACGGCCAAGGGCTTGTCAAGGATGTCAGCTTCTTAAGGGGTTGCCTTAATATATTGCCATGTACTTGACACTTGTGACAAGTTTTCATAACCTGAGCTGCGTCTTGTGCGAGTGTTGGCAAGTAATACTCTTGCCTTAAGACCTTGTATTCCATAGAACGTGCTCCCTTATGTTTGCCGCACACTCTATGGTGAATTTCGTCCCGAACCTTTACAGCTTCTACAAGTCTGAGATATCTTTTATAAGGGATACTAAAACCTCATTTGTATAATTCATCGTTAATAACGGCGTACCTTGCAGACCTATTTTTAATCCTTCTCGCTTTATTCCTATCATCCAAGAGTTTTCTTTCTTGGATATAAAACTTTCTCTTCCATCCAAGAATGATGAGAGTTGAGCTCGGCTACGAGGAGTTGGTCATTTCCTACTTCAGTGCTCTTTTGTTGTAGGACTTCGATTGGAACTGAGATAGGAGTATTTCCTTTAAAGGTGGAGGACAATTTAGCCAAAATGTCAGCTCTTGAGTTCTCTGATCTCAGGATTTGCCTTATCATAACTATCTTCAAGGTGCCTAGGAGCTTATTCACTTTATTTAAAAAAGCTAGCATGTTTCTCTTATGGGCCTGAAACTGTCCACCGATCTAACTTGCTATCAATTGGGAATAATAGTGAATGTTCAAGCTTGTAATCTTTAAAGTTCGAGCCAAATTAATTCTCGCGATCAGAGCCTCATATTTTGCTTTATTATTTGTGACCTTAAAGTTGAACTTTAATGAATAAATCACCTTGATTCCATCTGGGTTACTAAGACAACTCTTGCTCCTCCTCTTTGTATATTTGAAGCTCTGTCGATGAAAAGACTTTATGTCAGCTCGACCAAGTTTGGCATAAATGGATTCTCTGGTGATTAACTTGAGGAGTCTTCTATAATTTGATGGACGATCAGGTGCTTGGAAATAGACCTTTCTGCCGCAAAGTCTGCCAAAGCTTGCTCCTTTATGGTATTTCTTAGTTTGTAGTAGATGTTGTATTCATTAAGCTTAATCGACTATTTCACCAGTCGACCATATATGTCAGGTCGATGAAGAATTTGTCTTAGTTGTTGGTTTGTCAGATTCATCACTTGATAAACCTAGAAGAAAGGTCGCAACTTCCTTGTTGCTACCACCAATGCCAACGTTAGCTTCTCAAGTGGAAAATAGGCATTTAGTAGTGTTTCACTAGTGTATTAGATGAGGCAATGAACTTTTTCTGATTCTTCCTTCACTAGGACGGAGCTCACAGAATGACCACTCATCATTAGATAAAGATAAAGCACATCTTCGATTCCAAGGTTGGTTAGCTGTAGTGATGATACAAGGTATTGCTTCAGTTCTTAGAAGTTGTTTTCACATTCTTCAGTCCACTCAATTTTCTTTCCTTTTTTCATAATTTGGAAGAATGGGAAATACATGTTTGTTGCCTTGGATAGGAACTTGCTTAACGCAACCAATCTTTTTGTTAGACTTTGTAATTCTTTGAGCGTGGAAGGGGTTTTAAGATTTAATATTGCTTTGTTCTTCTATAGATTAGTTTCAATACCGCGCTCATTGATTATGTATCCCAAGAACTTCCTAGCTTGGACTCAAAATGTGCACTTTTTAGGATTCAATTTCATGTTGTATTTCCTTAGATAAGATAAGGTCTTTTCCAAATGCCGTGAATGGTCTCTAACTCTTAATGATTTGGTAATCATGTCATCGATGTAGACTTCTATGGTTGACCTGATTAAGGGTCTGAAACCCGATTAACCAGTCTTTGAAATATAGCCTTCGCATTCTTTAGTCCATAGGCAATTACCTTATAGCAATACAACCTTTGGTCAGTTACGAACGTAGTCTTTTCTTGATCTAGCTTATGCATTCTAATCTAATTATATTCCGAGAAGGCGTCCATGAAGCTTAACAACTCATATCCCGCTATCTAGTACACTAGTTGGTCAATTCTAGAGAGTGAAAATCTGTCTTTTAGACAGACTTTGTTTAAGCTCGTGAAGTCCACGCACATTCTTCATTTTGCATTAGCCTTTTTCACCATAACTACATTCAACACCCACTCTGGATAGTGCACTTTCTTGATGAACTTTGCTTTCATTAATTTTTCTATTTCGATGTGCACTGCTTCTCTATGTTTGACATTGAACAATAGCCTTTTATATTTCATGGGTTTATGCTTGAGGTCAATCATGAGCTGATGAGAGATTACTTGAGGATCTAGTCCTGACATATCTACATGTGTCCACGTGAACATATGTATATCTTGTTCCAAAATGCCTTTGAGCATCGTTTTTTGTTCCTTAGGGAGATAAAAGTCGATTTTGACTATTTTTTGTAGAGTTTCCTTATTCAGGATAACATATTCTAATTCTTCCACTGGCTTTACTATCGATGACATGTTACCCTGATTCGCTTCCTTGCTCAAACTTTCCATTATTTGCCCTTGTTCCAAGTTCTTATCATTGGTCTTTGGGATTTTTCCATAAGGACATATCGATAGGTAGTACGAGCTTTTTGAAGAGGCAACAAAGCATGATCGGGCTTCCTTTTGACTTCACCTGATGATGCCAATACCTTTACCTACCTTGAATTTCAGCTTAAGGTAATGAATGCTTTCTATTGCCCTTATAGCCCTGAGGAAATGTCTTATAAGAATCATGGTGTAAGGCTTCTTGAGATCGACTACCTAGAACTCAACCATCGTGGTCTTTTAATAGGGCATTTCTCCCATGGCGATAAACAGTTGTACTATGCCTAACGAGTAAGTGCATGATTCGCCGAAACTAAGGAGAGCTATTTTGGCTGATATCAATTTTAGGTCTTTAATTCCTAAGGAATCTAAGGTTTCCTTGAAAATGATGTCAGTCGAACTTTCCATGTCCATTAATATGCGGTTGACCTGAGTTGTTCCCACTGCCAAAGTTATTACCAAAGCGTCATCGTGTGGGTAATATACATCCACCTCGTCTTCATCCGTGAACATGATCGCCATTGAGACAATTTTTTGCTTCTTCTCGACCCTTACATTTATGATGTGAGCATCTGTAGTGGAATTGGACAATGAGTATTTTGAATAGTTCTTTCTTGCTCTATTCGAGTTTCTCGCCAATGTAGTTTCTCCAGAGATAACCATCACTTGGTGTTCATCCATCTTCTCATGTTCGACCCTTTGATCCGAAGTGTCGAACTTTTTCCCATTATTTGCCATGAAATCGGTCAGATAATTATTTCTGACAAGGACTTCAATCTGGTTCTTGAGGTCGATACACTTATTTGTCAGATGTTCGGCGCTTTAGTGAAACTAACATAACTTATTCTTCATATTTTCACTCACTTTTGCGTTTATAATGCGATGCTCCATCAGTAGAGTTCCTCATCTTTTGACTTCTTGGAGGATTTACGAGAAAGGCGCATTTAATAGGGTGAAGATCCATTCTTTCTGAACTTGGACTACTTTTCTTATATCATTTCTTCTCGGTTAATACTATTCCTTTGGGGGGAAGTCATCCATCCTATTCCCCGTCCTGATCTTCTTTGGTATTTGACCTCATTTTCTATTGGAGTCTCAAAAATTCTTTCTGTCATTTCGTCTCCTTCTATTGTCTAACTTTGAAGATCGCATTTCGTCATATAATGTCAGTCATAATGCCATTTTCTCCTTCACCTTAAGAATGACCTGGTTTTCGAATTCGATTTCAATTTCATCCAACGATTTCCTCTGGGCCTCTTCATAGGTGGTGATGGATGATTTTTGTGTTGCGTACCATTATCGGTCTACTCGTAGATCTCTCCTAATACCTTTCAATGCTAGGGAGTGATGATAAGCTCCCAACTCCACCACTTCATCATGATATCTCTTGATGAAGTTCTTAAGGCTTTCTCCCTCTCTTAGTTTCATTAGCAGCAATGAGCTTGTGGTTTTAAGGTTAGCGATCACCTCTTTGAATTCATTAATGAATACCTCTTACAATTGGTCGAAGTAATGGATACTATTAGGGGTTAAACTTGTAAACCATTTCTTTGCTTGCCCTTTTAATGTTAATGAAAACAAGTGACACATTTGAGATTCGCTTAGACCTTGTATTAGCTTCATCTTCATAAAGAAATCCATATGTAGGGAGTTTTTTTTATGAAGGGAGTTATATGGAGCATCTTGAATTTTATGGAGCATCTTGAATTTTATGGGAAGAACAAGGCTCAGAATCCTCCTGGAGAAAAGAGATTTCGGGCGCAACTTAAAACGAGATACTTGCTCATTATTCCTTATTCGGTCTTGTCTCTTCAAGTCTTTCAACTCCTCAACCAACCTCCTCATGCAAGCTTCTAGGTTATTAACCTTTTCGTTCTTTATATTCCCTTCCTCGAGATTGGCTTTGTTTAGAGCCTTTTTCTCTATTTAACTTTTTCGACGGAGGAACTTTCTGATGTCTTTTAGACTTGAACTGCTCTTTGCTCTCAGCTTGTGGATTATTGCCGGGTTATTCGACAAGTATTGGAATTTAAGGGTAGGTTCGTTAACAATCCTGAAAGTGACATTATCGTTTTTGGGTTTTTCTAGAGGATAGTTGGAGACTTTTCTCTTTCCTTTTTCTCGGCGATATACCTCTTCTTGGTGGTATTTTGTTGGGGATTCACTTTGCAATCCTTGGTGTGTAGGATGCTAGAGATGTTGCTTTCCATAGCTTCTGGTGGTGTAAACATTCTTAGTCTGAGAGAACTGCCTTAAAGTATTCTTTTCATTTCCATAACTTCTTCTGCCAACTTCTGAATTTGTCGATTTTTTTTTGCATGTTGTCTTTTGCTGTCAGCTAAACTTTGAACCCACTAGGTGGTTTCTGTGTCTTCCTGGTAGGAGGGATTTTGATGTGGGAAAGAAGCTTTTGAATCGTGATTTACGCCTTCAAAGGGTGATTATTGATTATGTCCTTTTGGTTAGTTATCGTTGTCACCTTAAAGGGATTTCCTTTGGGATTCCTTCTTACCATCGTATGGTTTATGGTTGCATAAGTTCGTGTTATCACTAAGGTTTTTCTTCTAATTACTGTTATCTTTGGCTTTTTGTTCAAGATTCCTACAGACGACGCCAGATGTTGATGCAACAAAATTCCTTTTAGAAACTTTGTGCACTAAATATAGTCTTTTTTTATTTGTTTTGACGTTGTCTCACCTAAAACTATAGCAAGATCTAAAGGGTAAAGTTGGTGGTCCGGCGAAAACCCTCTGATGCTTAAGTTTGGGTTTTGTTTTGATATATTTTAGAGAGAAAAAAGCAGACAATGGTAGTAAAAAGAATGTTGTATGTTATAATCTTTGTAGCGTAATGAAAGGAGCGCATGGGTATATGAATGCGGCGAAGGTGCGACGCCCGGGATCGATTTCCGAGCGTGCGACCGCCACGCGATAGGGGAACTACGGCCATCACACAGACCGTACGGAAAGCTCCCAAAAGACCAAGACATGTACATATGCATATTTAAAAAATTTAAACATTTTAAACATAAATACAAAGTTAAGAAGTCATACTTCTTTAAGTTGTTATCTGGAAAGCAAGTCAATATCCTTACTTGCCTCCAAGCTTATCCACAAGTCGGATTGGCGAAGACGGTTCCGGTTTTATGATGAAATTTCTTAGCTATATGTATTAGCTTCACCAAGCTAACACTAATTTTCTACATTAGAAAACTTAGCTAATGAAAGGGAAGACAAGTGTAACATCCCCAAATCCGGGGTATTACTAGCAGGTGATAGGTCTGCCCTATTAACCTAAGCCTTACACAACATATTATACATACAACTTCAATCAGACTCTAATTAAGTCCATATATCTTAGGGTATCGTATCACCACTAATTACACACACACACACACACACACACACACATATACAATCTTAAATGATATAATGCATCTCAAAATAACACTGATTTTAGATCTGTCAGTCTATATATATGCAATCCCATACCTTAGCAACATATATTACATAACATATAAAATA
>JAXCLQ010072174.1:0-10606 GCA_035584115.1 Cedrela odorata
TATTTATTTCTCTGCATGAACAAATGCTGAATCCTTTATTTCTTACAGGTGGAACCAGATCGATGATCACGGGACCACTCACGTGTCGATTGTGGATCATGAGGGGAATGCCGTCTCCATGACTTGTACAGTGAATGCATTCTTTGGAGCACAAATACTATCACCAAGTACAGGAATTGTCCTCAACAATCAAATGGATGATTTCTCCATCCCTACAAATGGCAGCAAAAATCTTCGGCCACCGGCACCGGCCAACTTTATCAGACCAGGCAAAAGGCCATTATCATCCATGACACCAACTATCATATTGAAGGTATTCGATCTTTGCCATTTATTTTAACTGTGAAAACTTATACCGCAGTGCTTAATGTTATAAAATTTTATGTTTTCTGAAGGATGAGAAGCTCAAAGCTGTGTTGGGTGCCAGCGGCGGAGCCAATATTATTGCCGGGATTACAGAGGTTTTCTTGAATCATTTCGTCCACGGAATGGATCCTTTCTCTTCGGTCATGGCTCCGAGGTTCTATCATCAGGTTTGTATCAATCGGTCGATCTCAATTTTCATTTTTTACATTTTGATACACACTTAAAAAGTATATGTAGCTCTGAGTTTAACACGTTTTTTCTTTTTTGGCTCTTTGTTTAGTTGGTACCGAATGTAGTGCACTACGAAAACTGGACGTCAGTGATCGGCGACCACTTCGAAATGCCAGCCGATATTCAGGCATCCCTTAAAAAGAAAGGCCATGTTCTGGAGAGCTTTGCAAGTGGAATCATTTGCCAGTTTATAGTTCATGAATTAGAATATATAAAGGAAAATGAAGTTGTTGGAGAACTTGTGGGTGTTAGTGACCCAAGAAAAGGAGGATTTCCAGCTGGTTTTTGATAATGCACTAATTCAAAATTCTTTCATTAAATTTGTGACAATTAATTTTAATTAAATAAATATTCTTTGTGTAAAAATACATCTCCAAGAATTTATTTTATTTTTTTGAGTGTTTTATTATTTATTATAGATAGTGACTTTGTAATCTATTTTTATTACGAGCGTAAATGTAATTGTTCTCCATTTTATTGAATTTTTAGTATTCTAAGTCTTCCAACATCTCCAATTCATAAAACACTTCGTATAAGTCTAAAGAATTATTAGGCCTACTATTTTTTATTTCTTATTTTTATATTTTATTGAATAATATTACACTGTTATTCCAAATTTTACAGGATATTGACGAATGTTCCCTCAAAATTAAAGGAAAAAACACCTACATTAAGTTAAATCACTTAATAGTTGCCCTAAAATTTGAAAAGTCAACACATACCCTTATACTTTTATATAATACATATTTATAGAATAAAATTTTAATTAATCAAAATTTAAATAGTTTCATTAATTAAATAGATTTAGAATAATACCAAAAATAAAAATAAATAAACATATATAAATTTAAATGGTTATATAAAAATATAGGTTTTAGTTTTTAATTTTAATTTTTAATTTCTTTATTTTTTTTAAATTTACATAATAAATAATTTATTTATTTTTTTTAAATATACATAATAAGTAATAAAATTAATTTCATTTATAATAAATTTTACTATAATAAAACTATAAATTAAAAAAAATTAAAAAATTAAAAGTTAAAATATACTAAAAGACAAAAAAAAAAAAAAAAAAAAATGGTCCGAGCCTCGTACACTTAGCCCTAGTCTTGTGCCATTGGCCCGAGCGCTGGCCAATTTTTTTATTTTTTTTTGTCTTTTAAGTGTGCTAAAGCCAAATTTTTTTGTCTTTTAGTTTACATGGGCCATTTTTTTTTGTATTTTAGTTTTTGTATTTTTTAATTTCTTTATTTTTTTAAATTTACATAATAAATAATTTTTTATTTTTTTAAACATCTATAATAAATGATAAGTGATGAAATTAATTTTTTATTTTTTTTAAATTTATAATTTTATGTAAATTTAACTATAATAAATTTTATTATAAATAAATTTAGTTTGATCACTTATTATTTATTATATAAATTTAAAAAATTTTAAAAACTAAAAATTAAAAAAATAAAAGAAAAAAGAAATTTTTCATTGTAGCGTGGGTATTGTAGCATATGAGCACACTGTAGTTGACTCATTTTTAAGTTAGGTGATTAAAAAGGTAAAATTGTTCAAATTTTATAAAATTAGTCCTTTTGGTAAAAATAATTTAGGGTTGATCATAAATAGTAAGTGTAAAATAAAGTCATTTTAAAATTTTTCCCACTCACTTAATGCCCTAAGGTTTGAAAAGGCAACACATGCCTTGTACTTTTATATAATATATATTTATCAAATAAACTTTTAATTAATAAAAATTTAAATAGTTTCATTAATTTAATAGGTGTAGAATAATAACAAAAATATAAATTTTATACTCAAAATATTTATTTTTATTTAAACATAATTCTATACTCCATTTTTTTTATATTTAAATAATTAAATAGCTCCACAAAATAAAAAAATATTTTATAATATATTAGATATAAATAGAATATTATTTTGGTATGGAGGGTCATTATGTGGATGCAGTTGTTGGCCCTACTATTTGTTTGGGAGTTGTCAGACATCAAGCGACATTGGTGGTGGAGAGTTTATACTTATTAGGTTGAACTAAAATTCTCTCGTACTAATTTTTATTTATTTTTTAAGTATCTAGTGGCACACGATATGACTAACTATAAATGATTCAAATTGTATTTTAATAAAGGTTATTAATTAATTTCACATTTTATGATTTGAATAACAATAAAAAATAATAGATAAATTAATTAAAATTTACAATCTTAGCTATTAAATTTTGGTCAAGTCACATGTCAACATCTAATTAAGACAATAATAAATTAGACTATGAGGGGATTCACATCCTATTAGGCTAGCCAACGGTACAACACAAGGCATTTGAAATGAGAGAAACAGCCTCAATGGCGGCTTCTAAGGTACTCAAATTTGTTTAATAATGTTTATTTTAACAATATTTTCAAAAGGACACGTGTTGTCAAAATATCTATGCAGTGTAAGTGTACGTTATCGTAAACAAGTATTACAATGATGATTAAGTATCATTCCTATAAGAATTATTTATCTAAGTTTTAAGTATTGATTTTTACTACTTTTAATGTTATCTGAACAAATTAAAAGCCATTTTTATTGACTAATTAATTGATAATTAAATTAAAACTGAGCAAAAGTTAAAGTTGTGATAACTCTTATTAATTGAAACTAAGTTTATGGTTCATAATGAAAATATCTCTAACACGTTAGCAAACTATTGTCACGTTCCGATCCGTAGATCCGAGTACGTAACAACCGTCATACACTCGCGAAGCATACCTTCCACTAGCATTCCCCACAAATGTGTAAGGCTTCTAGATTTCCAATACCACTTCCTTATAGATAAAATCACATAATATTATATATGTACACAATATTTATAAATGTAATATTTTTGACAACCAAATAATTATACAAAGGTTATGGATCCCTTATATATATATATATATATTAGTGAAGAACATTGAATACCAACAGAGTCTTCTACCAACTGCAAATCCTTAAAACTAAGCTTGGGGAGTGAACACGTGACCTCCTTGAACTTTGCCTAATTTGAAAATATTTTTAAGAAAATAAAACGTGAGTACAACTCAATAAATAGATGAACAATAATACTCTGAAAACATAAAAGAGGGGTAAGAGTATTATATTTAAGTATGATATGTCATAGTAATTTAAAACCATTCACTCAAATCAAACTAACAAAAGTATTATGTTTGAGCAAATATAACCTTTCACATAAATTTTCAATTCATTCTGTCATAATTAATACATGAAATGGAAAATAATTTCATATTTAGAATCTGTGGATGATTAAATAAAATCTTTGGGCTTGCTAGAAAACAATCCCTTGAGACATCCCCGATGTACATCTGGTTAATATCTTGAGACTTCCCCGATGTACATCTGGTTGACATTTTGAGACTCGCTGACGAATTATTTTATATCAGTTTATATAATAGAAAACAATAAGCTCACTCGTTAGCGTTAACCTGAATAAGAGATGTAGTGTAAGATACCAACTTATCCAGTAGTAACCTCCCATTTATCTTATCTTAGCGAATAAATGCAGAAATTAGTAATCTCGCCCTTATCCTTGTATCTAGTGAGGGCAAAAATACACAATTTACCCACTTCATTACTCATTTCTCAAACACAAGTAGAACTATATATATATTCTCTCCCTTACATCTCTCCCTAGTAAGGGTAAAACATTTGTACAGATACGCTCCACTGAACATTTTACACAAAGTTCAAATCATGAAAAACTGTACAACATTTTTCATTATGTTTATCACATGTCATCACAAAAATTAATTTATCTTAAATCAATTCATCCACAGAAATAGTCCACGAATATTCAAACACATATTTTTAAAACTTTACTCTTACTTCAACATATTAATTTCACACTTACAATGAATTCGAAATTTTAATTTCATAGAACGGTTAAACAATAAATCAATAAAACAATTAAACATTTTCATTTTTCATAAATCAATAAAATAATTAAACACATGAATTTATTTATTTAAAAGCTTTGAAAACATATCAATCTACTCACGGTTATGGTCAAGCCTATCCGATTCAAAGAGGGGTCAATGGATGCTCCTGCTGACGATTTACAGTATATGACTTTCATTAGGATTTACCATCGTAAATGATTAAATAAATAAATATATTATACATATATACTTCACCCTAATAAGAATTAAAGGGGTTTAAATCACTACAAAGTCTAAATTGGAATTTCCTGAGTCAAAATTGGAATAATTCTAAGTGACATTTTACTGCACAGGGAAGATTTTAAACTTGTGTTGTACAAAATTAGCAACCAATCTCAACCTAAATTTTTGATGACATATTCTATTATGAGCTTAGTTTCTACTACAATTTATGGATTTGAATTCCGAATCCGAATTCTCAAGTAATAAACTGATTTCTACGTGTGATGCAAATAAGACAGGGTGTTGGGTGAAATAGGGCAGCCTCTTTCGATTTTCGCTGCAAACTCATTTTTGGTCAAATCGATATGGATTTTGGATATGTTATTCTTCTATGTGTCTAGTTTATACATAATTTTATGGCTCGATAATTGAATAATTGAAACTCATTCTATCTTTGATTTATTGAGCCTTGTTCGAAATTTCCAGAAACCAACATACACTAATCTGAATTGAAAACTCATTGCCTTTTGTTTAAACACAATCCAACCACCACAAAGCACATAAACACACCTTAAATTTACATCTTCCCTGTACCAAAACACAACCACAACACCGCCATATTTCGACACGTATTCACTGCCTTAACCGTTACCACTCATTATTGGCATTTCCACACTAATTACACATAATTTAATGTCCATTTCAAATCATTCAACCTCAAAACATTACCACATATATATAAATCATTCTTTGTATTCAACAACAAGTCATTTACTTCAAAATTTTTAGCATATAATAAACACAAGACAAAATCAAGAACTTAAAATCATTAACAAGCTTATAAATACTTACCACCCTTTGTTAGACCCAAGTTACACTCACCATAATCTTCTCTTTCTTCCTCTTCTTCACCTTTCTTTCTCTTTTTTCTCTTTCTCTCTTCACTTTCCTGTCACCCTTCTCTTCCTCTTTTCTTTTCTTCTTCTTTTCCTTCCCTCTTCTTTCTTTTCTTTCTCTTTATCTTTCTCGACCAACCTCCCTTCCTTTCTCCCTTGCACAGTTTTTCTTTCTTCCTCTCTTTTTGCCTTAATTGTTCTAAACAAAGGTAGATCATTCTAAATGTATGATGACTGAACATAGCAATTTGGGCTTGGGTTTTTTGATTAATAGTTTTGGGCTAAATTTATGCTTACACATATGTTTTGATTTTGGGCTAGTATTTTAGCTTAAATGTGGCTTGAATTTACACTTAAATTTGGGCTTGATGTATATCTATATATATATATATATATACACACACACACACACACACAATGCTTGGCCCAAAATTAAAACAACCTTAGTGAACAAAGTTTCAAAGTTTCAAAGTTACTTCTTTATTAAAATTTTCCTACAACTTTAATATCTAATGTACTATCACCCTATTAAAATCATGGAAGTAATAATAATAATCACGTACTTAGGTATATATAACATTCTATGTCTCAATTCTAGGTTAACTATGCATGCGTAACCTCGATTAATTCTTCTCATAACATAATATGTCGAAACCTTGTCATTAATGCAAAATTTAATAAGTTTAACTTGTATCAAAATTGCGAGTTCTACAACTATATTCATTTGTGAATTCGAATAATTAAAGACTTATAACTTTCTTAAATTCTACACAATAATTACATAATGTATGCAAGTGTATCATTATCTTAAATAGGCTTAATGACATTCATCACAAATCATAAATATAAAACACATTTTCCAGGGCATCAATATGTGACCAATTCATCTATTCAATGACCAATTTAACTAGAAATAATAAGAACAAGAAGAATACTCAACCAAATAACAAAGTTTAAATCAACTCAAATAAATAAATATCAATCCTTCATAGTTTGACAACATCGTAACCCTAAAATAACAAAGTTAGTTCATATTGTATAAAACTACAATAGAAAAAAAAACTAAATTCAACATCTCAATTCAAAGAGTTAAAGGACAAAAAATTAAACTCAAAAAACGGTGAATCAAATGCCTTAACATCCTCTTCTCCCGATCCTCTTTTGTTTTTCTCTTCCTTTTTCCTTTGTTCTCTTTTCTATTTTTCGTCTTCCTTTATCCTCCTTGAATGTGATGTCCTCCTCCCTTTTAAAAGAAAGATAAATGGACAAACAACCCAAATCTATTAAACACCATTTTAATGTACATTTCTTGTGTTAAGAGCAGCACTCAATTCTGTCTATCCCTTAGGATTTCCATCCCCAAAATTCTACTTGCAGTGCCTAAGTTCTTCATCTTGAATTCACTGCCGAGCAACTTCTTTAACCTTTCGATTTTATCTCTTCTTTTACATGCTATCATCATGTCATCAATATATAAGAGTAGATAAATGGTTTCTCTTTGATTTGAGTTTTGATAATATACACAACTATCATAAAGACTCCTCATAAAACCATGGCTTGTGATGAATTGGTCAAATCTTCTATACCATTGCCTAGGTGATTACTTCAAGCCATACAAAGACTTCTTTAGCAAACAAACATGATCCTCTTTACCTGAGACAATAAACCCCTCAGGTTGCTGCATCAAAATGGTTTCCTCAAGCTCTCCATGCAAGAATACTATTTTGACATCCATTTGATCAAGTTCCAAATTAAGGATAGCAACCATTGCCAACATAATTCTTATGGAATTATACTTTACTACAGGTGAGAAAATCTCATTGTAATCTACACCCTCCTTCTATGTAAAGCCCTTGGCAACTAATCTTGCTTTATACCTTAGTAACTCATTAACTAAACTTCCTTCTTTAGTCTTGAATATCCACTTACAACTCATCACTCTATTGTTTTCTGGTCTTGGAATCAGAATCCAAGTTTAGTTCTTCATCAAGGAATCCATTTCCTCCTTCATAGCTTTTTGCCATAATGTTCTTTCTTTGTAATTCATAGCTTCTTTGAAGGTTTTTGAATCATCTTCCAATACTCACTCACCTATAGTAAAGTCAAATGAGATCATATCTGCATATGCAAATCTGCTTGGTGGTTTGATGACCTTTCTTTGTCTATTCCTTGTAAGAGTGTAATCTTGTAAGTTACTCAACTACTGTTGTGGTGTCTGCATTTGAGACTTCTGATTGGTAATCCTTTTCTGTAAATTAGTCATTTGGCTCCACCTCAAACCTGACCACTTCTTTTTCCTTCATCTTTGTTTTTAAATCAATGTTATTCTTAAAGAAGTCTTGTTCATTAAAGACAACATCTTTGGAAATGATGCACTTAGCCGGTTTATCATCAGGACACCAAATTTTATATCCTTTGACACCATCTGGATAGCCTACAAAGAACCCTTTTACTGCCCGTAGTTCCAATTTCCCTTACTTCACATGAGCATAGGCTAGACATCTAAATATTCTTAGATCTTCATACCTTGTTGGAACACCTCTCTATATTTCTTTCGAGGTCTTTGATCTAATGGCAGTGGAGGGACTTCTGTTAACTAAATAACAAGCAGTTGTTACTGCTTTTACCTAAAAACACTTAGGCAACTTTGAATTGACAAGCATGCATCTTACCTTGTTAATTAAAGTTCTATTCATCCTTTCAACTAGGCCATTCTATTGTAAAGTATTTACCACAGTTTTATGCTTAGTAATTCCATTCCTTTTGCAGTATTCATCAAAGATCTTATTGCAAAATTCTAAACAATTGTCAATCCTTAACCTTTTTACCCTCTTTTTAGTTTGATTTTCAACCAAAACCTTCCATTATTTGAATTTGTCAAAGGCTTAGTCTTTAGTTTTCAAGATATAGACCCAAACTTTCCTTAAAAAATCTTTTATTAATGATAAAAAATACCTGCCTTGACTCAAAGAAGGCACTTATGCAAGACCCTAAAGATCATAATGAATGTAGTTAAGAATGTCTTTAATTCTATGCACAACCTTGGTGAATTTAACCCTGCATGCTTTGTCGAAAATACAGTTCTCATAGAATCCAAGTTCTCCAATTTTTGCATTCCTTAACAGCCCTTGTCTACTTATTTTCCTCATTCCCTTTTCACTCATGTGTCTAAGTCTCAAATGCCACAACTTAGTCTCATTATTTTCTGAATTAACTAAGATGGCAGCAGTACCATTAATTGAAGTTCCTAGTAAAATGTATAAACCATTCTGCCTAACACCTTTCATTACCACCAGTGACCCTTTTGAGACCTTCAAAATTCCCTTTTCAGCTCTAAAACTACAGCCTTAATTATCAAGCATTCCTAAAGAAACTAAGTTTCTTTTAAGATCAAGTACATGTCTAACATGTTGTAGGATTCTTATTATTCCATCATGCATTTTAATCCTTACACTTCCTATCCTAACTACTGAACAAGCCATGTTATTCTCTATTAACACATTCCCTCAATTTATTTCTTGATAAGTACAAAAGTAATTCTTGTAAGGACACATATGAAAGGAGAAACCAGAGTCTAATACCTACTGACCTTCAAGATTTTTATCTATGACAATGAGAAGATTAGCACTTTCGTATCCTTTATCTAATGAGTTTGTATTTGATGATGTACCTGGTGCAATGGCAGTGTTTCCTTGCCTTTCTTAAGTGTTTTTGACTTTGTTCTTCCTTTCAGGGCAATCCCTTTTAAAATGCCTTTCCTTGTTGCATTGAAAACATCTTCTTTTCTTAGATCCAATCTTAGATTTTCTGTTATTGGTCTTCGTAGCATCTTTCTTTTCTGTTCTTCCTCTTGCTATAAGTCCTTTACCTTTGTTTGACTCCTTAGATTCTGTCTTCTGCAATTCCTTTGTGTTCAAAGCTGATTTCACATCTTTCATTGATAAAGATTCCCTTCCAAATAAAAGTGTATCAACAAAGTGCTCATAGAAACTAAGTAATGACCTAAAAAGCATTAGTGCCTGGTTTTCATCTTTAACCTTGATATCTATATTTTCAAGACCTGAAATGATCTTGTTAAAGTTATCAAGGTGTTCTTGCATTGAAGTTTCTGGTTGCATAGAGAAATTATACAATTGTCTCTTTTTGTACATCTTGTTGGCAAGTGATCTTGTTATGAACAAACCCTCAAGCTTGAGCCATAAAGAAGTTACGGTATTCTGCTTTGCCACTTCGTAAGACCCCATCTCCCAAATATAAAACTATAACACTATGTGCCCTTTTTAATAGATCCTTATTCTCTTTATCAGTAAGAGATTGAGAAAGATTTTTCTCAACTTCTAATGCATCTTTGAGTCCCTGATGAACAAGTAGAGCTATCATCTTTATCCTTCAAAGATTGAAATCAATTTTAGATGTTAACTTTTCTATATCAAACTTTGTAAAAGTTATAATTTCTTGAAGATTCCCAACCAAGCTCTGATACCAATTGTTGAGTAATTTCGCCCAGCAATCAACCTACAAAGCTTTTTATTATTTAGAACAAAAATTAACGTAACACAAATGCAAAGAATCAAATCAAAGATACACAGAAAACTCAATTTACGTGGTTTGGCATTGTGCCTACATCCACGGGACCAACACTCAAGAAACTTTATTAACAAAATTAAATTACAATCAAACAGAGAAGACCACCAGCTTTCTAAAAAGCACAAGCACTCTAGATTTCATGAACTAGAACTCTCAAAATCCATCACTGAAGTTGGCCACCAGAGCTAATATTTATGCTCTATTTTTTTGGCTTTGAAACAGAAAACCAATTGCCTTCAACAGCTCCTAACCGACTAAACAGATTCTTGCCACGTCAATTAAAATTGCTAAGTGCACCCACAAGCATTGCTGAGAACAACCTACAATTCCATGTTATCCTCCTTGTAAACACCAAGAGGAGAGCCATGAACT
>JAXCLQ010072176.1:0-10601 GCA_035584115.1 Cedrela odorata
ATAATTGTTATACATGAGTTAACAATTAAAGAATTATTAAAATATTAAAACATGCATTTGTTTAATTAAATTAATATGCATATGTATATATGATATATGTGTGTATATTGATAATATAATATTTATTTATCTAATAAATAAATATTAATAAATATTAAAGAGTTTAATACTAATGTGAATTTAAAATAATAATAATAATAATAATAAAATCACATATTTAATTATTTACATGTTTAAAACATATGTATAACATATGTAAAATAAATGTGTAGTAAGACTCCTTAAATAACATTATTAAATTCTAGCCTCCTATGATGGGATAATAATGGAATTCTTTAACATAAATTTTATATCTCAAGATTTTAAAATGTGAGGGGTATAGGTTTATGGAATTGAATTCAGTTATCTGGTTCTACTATGTATATTTTTGTTTTGACCAAGAATCTAAAATATGATTTTAAGACGAGAATAACATTTTAGAAAGCATAATGGTTTGGATTTAACTAACTAAAGATTCCAAGATTCTAAAATGTGAGGAACTCAAAGTTAGGGCAAAAGAAATGAATCAAAACTTATATGTGATATAAAAGGAAAATGTTTCATACTTATTAAAATTAATTAGCCAAGAGTCTAAAATGTGAGGTTGGTTAATTTTAATAAGAACTTGATTCCCCACTAATTATTAAAATATCCAACGAAACTTTTGAATCCTGATTGAGGGAGTGTAGGATTCAAATTAAATAGTGAGAGTTAATTTTAAAAATTGGCAATTAAAATAACATAAAATGTTTGATTGTTATAATTTAAATTGTTTAATTTTAATAAATTAAATTATTTGATTTATTAATTTATATCACTAACAAAATCTGTTTTGGTTATTTTTCAGTTCTCTCAGTATAGTGTGATAAAACAAACATAAAAATGTCAAGCAATGTTTTCCTAAGAATTTTAGACAATAATATTTTAACGGAACCCAATTTTAAAGATTGGCTCAGAAACCTTAAAATTGTTTTTGACATTGAAAAACTTAGTTATGTCATAGATGGTCCTTTGCCACTTAACTTAGATGATAATGCTTCACCTGAAGAGCGTGATACATTAGAGAAGTGGTATAAAGATAGTCGACGAGCTCGTGGATATATGTTGGCCTCTATGAGTAGAGAACTTCAAACTAAGCATGAGAATTTTTCGAGTGCTTATGATATCCTTCTCATTTTATAGAGTTGTATAGAAAGAATAAACGGGTCGTTGAATATGGGTTGTGTTCTTCTCTCTTTAGTATGAGACTAAGAGAGGGAATTCCGCCCAATGATCATGTAATTAAAATGATTAATGCTATTAGGCAGTTGGATATCTATGGGGTGACCATGTCAGATCGCCTCAAAGTGAATTTGATTCTATAATCCCTCCTTCCTAGTCATAAAATATTTATAACTAATCACAATCTGAATAGGATTGAGCGAACTCTTCCTGAATTACTCAATGAGATTCAAGAATTTTATAAACATAATTCTAAAGTGAAGGGACATGAAGATATCCAAATGGCTACAACTAGTAAAACTAGTAAGATTAATAAAAAGAAAACACAACAGAAAGGCCCAAAAGTTGGATCTAAAAAGAAGAACTTTAAGAAAGCTCCTTTCAAGACAGAGAAAGCCAAGGCAAAAGGAAAGTGTTTCTACTGTGGTCAGGAGGGACATTGGAAGAGGAACTGTCCTCTATACCTCGACAGTCTTAAGAAGGCTAGAGTATGTATGTATAGTTATTATATGATTGAATATGAATTAAATATTATTTCTGATTATCATTCTTGGATATTAGATTCAGCAGCTACAGCTCATATTTGTATCTCTTTGTAGGCAATGTTGAATAGTTCTGCGTTATCCAAAGGCGAGATCATTTTGAGGATGGCTAATAGAGCAACTATTGTTGCAAAAGCTAGAGGATCTTACGATTTGAGACTATTAACCGGACACTTTTTGAGATTAAATGATGTTTTGTATTTTCCGTATGCTACTAAAAATATTATTTCTATATCTGTATTATGTAAATATGGTTACAATGTACAATTTAATGGAAATGAATGTTTAATACATTTGAGAAGTGTATTAGTTGGTAGAGTAGAAAATACAAATGCTCTATATGTCCTTCAATTAAATAAAACTTATTCAATACAATCCATTACTAACAAAATAATTTGAGATAATTTAAATCTTAAATATTTATAGCATCATAGATTAGGTTATATAGGAGATAAACGATTAAATCAACTTGGAAACAGTAGGCTTTTAAGTTCATTAGGTTTAGAACCTATTCCAACTTGTGAATCGTGTCTTCAAGGTAAAATGACCAAATCTCTTTTTAAGAGTAAAAGTGAGAAAGCTAAGGAACTGTTGGAACTCATACATACAGATGTGTATAGACCATTTCGTACCCAAGCAAGGGGAGGATTTGAGTATTTCATTACCTTTACTGATGATATGTCACGGTATGAGTATGTGTATTTAATGAAATACAAATTTAAATCCTTTGAAAAGTTCAAAGAATTCAAGAATGAAGTAAAAAAATAAACTGGAAAAAATATTAAATCTTTACGATCAAATCGTGGAGGAGAATATTTAAGTACAAAATTTCAAGGATTCTTAAAAGATAATAGAATTATATCACAGTTAACTTCTCCCTATACACCACAGCTAAATGGTGTAGCAGAAAGGATGAATCGTACCTTATTAGATATGGTACGATCGATGGTAAATTTTACAGATTTACTAACTTCTTTGTGGGGATATGTCTTACTAACCGCTGTGCATATTCTAAATAAAGTCCCGTCAAAATTAATCCAAAAGACTCCATATGAGATATGGAGTAGAAAGAAACTCAATCTCAAATATATGAGAATTTAGAAGTGTCCAACTTATGTTAAATTAGTTAACACTGATAAATTATATGTCAAATCAAAAAAGGGTCGGTTTATAAAATATCCTAAAGATAGTTTAGGATATTACTTTTACTTTCTGGTTGATCAAAGAATATCGATTAGTCGAAATGCATACTTCTTAGAAGAAGAGTTCTTAGAAAAAGGTGGTGCTGGAAAAAATATTGAGCTCAAGGAAGTGTCCTTAGATACTCAAACCGACAATGCTGATGAAAGAGTTTCTGATAAGCAAACCTCAGTACCTATTCCAATTCAAAAATCTTCTAGAGTATCGCGACCTCTAGAACAATACGGATTTCTCCTTAAGCAAGATTTTAAATCTTGCCTAGTGGGAGAAGTTGATTATAGAGATGGTCCTAGAAGTTATGAAGAAGCAATCCTAGATAAAGATTCAGGAAAATGGCTAGAAGTAATGAATTCTGAAATACAATCCATTTATGCCAACCAAGTCTGGACACTTATAGATCCATCAGAAGGAATTGTTCTTATTGGATGCAAATGGATCTTCAAGAGAAAAATTGGTAAGGATGGAAAGGTAGAGACCTATAAAGCACGGCTTGTAGCAAAAGGATATACTCAGAAACAAGGGTTGGATTATGAGGAAACCTTTTCGCCAGTAGCCATGATTAAATCCATCCAAATTATACTAGCCATTGCAGCATACCATGATTATGAGATCTGGCAGATGGATGTTAAAACTGCATTTCTTAACGAGTTTCTTGAAGAAACCATTTATATGTAATAACCTATAAGATTTGTGTCCATTGCAGATAGAAATAAGGTATGAAAATTGCATCGATCTATTTATGGATTAAAGCAAACTTCACCAAGCTAGAATAAACGATTTGATGAAGTAATTAAATCGTTGGGCTTCATACAAAACCCAAATGAACCTTTTGTTTATAAATGGGTTAAAGATCATGTGATCATGTTCCTTGTATTATATGTGGATGACATATTATTAATGAAAAATGATGTTGGCATGATGACTGAGGTAAAAATCTGATTATCCAGAACCTTATCAATGAAAGACTTTGGAGAAGTGACCTATGTCCTTGGAATTCGCATTTATAGAAATAGAGCGAAAAGGATAATAGGATTATCCCAAAAATTGTACATAGAGAAAATGTTGAAAAGGTTCAACATGGAGAACTCTAAAAGAGGTCTCTTACCCTTCAATCATGGTCTTAATCTTTCTAAAGATTTTAGTCTAAAGACCGATGAAGAGGTACAGCGGATGCGTAATGTACCTTATGCTTTGGCTATTGGTAGTTTAATGTATGCAATGTTATGTACAAGACCTGATATAGCATATGTTTTAAGTATTACTAGCAAATATCAGGCAAATCCAGGGAAAAAACATTGGTTAGCCGTTAAGACAATCCTTAAATACTTAAGAAGGACTAAGGATTTAATTCTAAATTATGGATGTCAAGAGTTGAGCATTCAGGAATACTCAGATTCCGACTTTCAATCAGATGTGGATGATAGAAAGTCTACAACTGGATTCATTTTTGTGTGCAATGGGGGTCCTGTTAGTTAGAAGAATTTCAAACAAACTACAACAACAGACTCCACTACTAAAACTGAATATATTGCTGCTTCAGAAGCTGCAAAAGAGGCTTTTTGGGTTCGTAAGCTTGTATCTGAACTAGGTGTGGTTCCAAGCATGAGTTATCCTATAACTATGTTCTGTGACAATACTAGAGCTATTGCACAGGCTAAGGAATTAAGAGCATACCAAAAATCTAAACATATTCAACGAAAATATCACATTTTGAAGGAGTTCATTAGAGCAAGAGAGATACTTATACAGAAAATATCTTCAGTGGACAATATAGCTGACCCATTAACTAAAGCAATGACACAGAAGCAATTAGACTATCATCTTGAAAAAATAGGTATACGATACAACCACGAATGGCTTAGTGCAAGTGGAAGATTGTTAGTATATGCCTTAGAAACCATTCGGGTTGTTGGTTTCAAGGTTTGTAAATATTGTGAATATTTATATAATAAATAAAAGAAAGAGTTATTTATTCACATATGTATGTTGCTTCCTTTATTTATTCATGCTATATAATAAAATATGTATGTGAATTGTCCAGATAAATTATTTAATTGTTAAATAAAATTATCAAATATGTTTCCTACAGAAGTGATATAGACTGGGCATCAATATCACATATTAGGCATATTAAATGTCGCCTATGAATATCATAAGATAATATTAGTGAGGGTGATAATGAAAGTCATGTCACAAGGGAATTAATATGAATTTATAGTTAGAGAATTATTTATCAAACTTGACCAAAAAAATGATAAATCACATGATATGCATGTTGTCAATGATTTATCAAAAAGATTGTATTAATGTGCGATGTGATCCTTTGACCTGAGACATCAGAGTCAAATTTTACATGGACACCCATGGTTCACATGGTATATAAGTACATGACTAATCATGTCTTGTATAATAAAACCGGTTTAGTTATGCGTGGTTTATATAAGAATCTGGATGATAGTCAATATAGGATTTGTTGACTCGTTCAAAAAGATTGAGTGTTTCCGCTAACTCTATCTAGGATCGAGTTCTTAAACGAATGTCGATAAATGTTTGAAACCAAGTCTTTGATCAAAGCAAAATAAATGCCACATGAAGAGTTTATAGAGGTAAGTTCAGAGCATATTAATTGACGATTCGTAAAATATCAAATTTAGGGTTTTAACATTCTATGAACTCTAATTTGATTAGGATTAGACTACAGAAGGATATTACCCACATGGTACAAACAATTCGAGTAAGGTTTGATGAAAAATTACTTTATTATGGATTAGGGACTATAGATTATTGCTAGATGCCAACCATAGTCGTTGAGTTTCAAATTGTTCGGATATTTCGAATTGTTCGGATATGACTCATGGCTAATTCATTTTGAAGTTTCATTATCACACTAATATTCTTAAACCTTTGAAAGCTATACGTGAGAGAGAAAATTATTCGTAAAAAGCTAGGACCTTTGGAAATAATTTAATAGTTCAAAAATTTAAATATATGTGTATATATAAGTTTTATATATATATGTGTGTATTTAAAATTCTTTAATTAGTTAAAGAATTATGACAATTACATAAATATGTAATTTAAAATAAATTACATATATTTAATTATTATTTTGATAATTATCCATGGGCTAATTCCATAAAAAGGTATTATAGTAATACCAAAATAATTAATTAATAAAGTGTTTATTTATTAATTATTAATTATTGAATCCAATGGAATTATAGTAAATCTATAAAAATGTTTTATGGTAAATTCTATAAAGAGGGGTATTATAGTAATACCATAATAATTAATTAAATAAAATATTTATTTATTAATTATTGTAGTTAAATGAATGGATAAGTATGAAAAATTATCCAATAGCATGGTAGCAAATTGATGAATTATTGGCCATGTAAAGAAAAAGGCAAAATGAATGATATATATTTATTCCATGTGATGGAAAATCAATATATATATATATATATTTAAATAGTTTGAAAAGTCAAAATTGAAGGTTTTCTTTGGATTGGCCGAGAATTCAATTAAATGGGATTAAAAAAATGTGTTTTCATTATCATTGCCAAGAACAAGAAAAGAAAAAGAAGATTTTCTCTCCCACTTTTGGATATTCGGCAAAATAGAAAATAAAAGGCAAAATTCTTCTTTCAAAATTTTCCATAGAAAAAAATAGTTTTTTCTTTAAGTTTCAAAGGTTTTTAAAAGTGTAGATTGAAGAGGTTGTATTGTTTGCAACTTATATTCATCAAATTAAGGCTTGAAAAATGTAAAAAATTCAAAAACCTCACCTTTATACATATATGTAGATATATGTAAAACCTTCAATTTATGCATGTTTTTAGACCATAGATTTCAACACATTGTGCTCAGCTCAAGACATTATGTTATAGAGTTTGGAAAGAGCTTTTCATTGATATCTTGTACATCCCCTAACTCTCTCTAGATTTAAAGATATGACCTCTTAAAGTTTTACTTGTAAAGCAAGTTGGAATAGAGGTCAGAAGTGTACTGCTAGGGTCAGATATATTGTTCTCAAATCAGAAGCATGCCCTCAGGTCAGGAGCATCGTTCTCAGATCAAAAGCATAGCTCTCGGTCAAGAGCATTGTTCTCGGGTCGGAAGCATAGCTCTCAGTCAAGAGCATTGTCCTCGAGTTTAGAAGCATAGCTCTCGGTCAAGAGCATTGTCCTCAAGTTCGGAAGCATTGCTCTCGGTCAAGAGTATTGTCCTCGAGTCGGAAGCATAGCTCTCAGTCAAGAGCATTGTTCTCGGGTCAAACTATTATTCTCAGGTCAGGACCATTGTTCTTAGGTCAGGATTATTATCCTCGGGTCAGAAACAATGCTCTCAATTAAGAGCATTATTCTTGTGTCGGAATCATATACTTAAAACTTAAAATTTCTAAGGACAAAACCTGACCAAATTTGAATATTTTAGGGGTTATTTTATAAGGCAAATGTGCTTCGATTTGGCATTATAAGTATTCGTTGAAAAGGGTTTTCAGTATAGAACAATTTTTTCTCTAATATGGTTTTCTTAAAAATTGTTATATTTTTCAAAGAAAAATGAGGATAACTATTAAAAGATTTAAACTGTCCAAATTATTTCCTTTCTCTTCCAAACCAATTCCAACTTTAATCCATTTACGTACTAATTTAAACATTTAAATCTAGTTTCAACACTTCAAAAATAACTATTCAGGAGATTTATCCATGTTCTAATGCTCAATTTAATACAATGTTACAAATCAAAGACTTAAACTCATACACAGTGAAACCTATTACAAAATTTATATCAAAATGAATTTTAAAACTTAAAAAGGGGTGGAATACTTACCAAAACTCAAAAGAAATCCTTAAATTTAAAGAATTCCCCAAATTGAATTCAAATCTAGCTTTTTTCCTTACTTCTCTTTGCCCTTTTCTAGTTCAAAATCAGTACTAAATCAAATAGGAGAGGACGAGAAATCATTTGGCAATGGTAATTTGAAAAATAATTGGTCAAATTTGAAGTGATTTAGCTGAGAATTGAAAGAGAAATGGAGAAAACAATCTTTTGTGCAAGAGAAAGAAAAAGAAAATGAGGTACAAGTGAATTGCTTTGTCATATTTCATTTATCTTATAGTAAAATTTCAATGAAACCTCTATTCGTTTGAAAAATTCTAGAAATACTCAAAACTTTGAAAAACCTTTTTTTTAGTCCCTATATTCACAAAACAAGGTTTACATACCCTTAATAAATTTTGAAATTTCCAAATTGCCCTTAGAAAATTCACCCAAATATATGGTATGTCGACCCAAAGAGCCAAAGTGTCGACACTTTTTATGAAAGTGTCGACACTTCCATAGAATGATCGATATTTTTCAAATTAGTAAATACTGTTTGCCTAAAGTGTTGACACTTTCATAGAAGAATTGATATTTTTCGACGTCAGTATGTTCGAAATTTTCTAGGGCAAAGTGTTGATATCTCCGCCCCTCGAACCTCGCAAGGGCACTGTCCCTTAACCCCACTCGCTAACCGGCTAGCAAGATCGCCGATTACTTCAGCGTACAGCATTATTCGAAAACCAAATATGTGCTAAGTTCAACTTAATTTTTTTAAATCCTCATACTATGAGTTAACTTAAATCATCTAAACCTTTATTATGTGTCAACTAACCATATATATGCATGTGCGAACTTGAATGTCGCTTATTGACCATGTTATCCTTATGTTTGAAAAACAGGGTTTAACAATTAGAATAACATAGTCAAGCATGAAATTGATACTTGCAAGTTTAACTATTATAAAAAAAAAATTAAAATAATTTTTTAATAATTAAAAATTAAAAACTCGCGAATATTCGTATGAACTGGGTAAGAATTAAATATTCATATAATAAAATGCTAAACTTGCCATATATTTAAAAAATATTTGATATTAAATTTTTGTAAGAAATGCGAATTGGCGAAATCCCTGTCAAACTCAGTTTTGTATTATCCTTAATTATAAACAATTAGTCAAATGAAAAAAAAAATTAGTGAATAAAGTAATATTCTATCAAAGTCAATTTTGGTGTCTTGTTTACACAAGAGAATGGACACCTAACTTGATTTCATAATAGTAATTATAGTAAAACCTTATTTACCACCATTTTTCATACCTTTGACAATAAATTTTACCCATTTATCAGGGACATATTTAAAACATTTTTTTTGTTTTCTGGTGGACAGATTTTTTAATAATCTTTATTAATAAATTATAGAATTTTTTAAAGAAAATTTTGATAATTTAAACACAAATTATTTATTAAAATAATTTTAATTATTAATAAATATTTTATTAATTTTAATTTAATAATTAGTAAAAATAATATTAATATATCAGTTAATGTATTCTGATAAATTTAATGTGTAGTACACAATGTTTAGTAAAATGAGATTAATGTGTTGTGATATTTATTTATACATAATATTTTTACTAAAATTAAAGAGTTTTCAATGTATTTATTTATTTATTTGAAGGTAAGGTAAAACATAAACACCATTAGGGATGACAATTTTACTCATAAATTCGCTATTACTCGACCTTCATGGAACGAGTTTGGTATACCTCTTAACAGATTTGAGAAAAAAAAAATTAAAATTCGTAACAAATTTGAGATGAGTGTGAGTGTAGATAGATATTCACGGATATTTGAGACGTATTCGTGATTATATAATTTTTATTATTTTTTTATTAGTAATTAAATGTCCATTAATTTTATAGTAATATTAAATCTATTATTTATTTTTTTTATTAATAGTAGCGTATAAAATCAATAGGTTTATTGATGTCACAAAATAATATTTATCATTTCTATCAAATAAATTATATATACACAAATAAGTTAAGAATTAGAGTGTCTAACAAATGAAAATTGTAAATAATTAATAAAGTTTAAAGTTTATTACTTAAAAATTATTTTTATTTTATCTTTAAATTCACATAATTATTTTTAATATAAAAAATGAATCAAAACAATAAAATAATTTAATTAAATCAGTTTTATTTCGAATTAATTATATATAAATTTATAAAATAATTATGTATTTTTTATTAATTGTTATGATCAATTTTATTTTATATTTAATATACTTAATATTTTATATAAATAATATATTTTATTTTGAATTAATAATAAAAATTTATAATTTTAATATCAAAAATTCTATTAAAAATCTGCAAATATCCACTTAAATTTAATAAATATTAAGCACCCATTTAAACGAATTTGATAATAAAATACCAAACCCGTTACGAGTTTGATGCAAATTTAATATTAAATTTTTTAGCAAATACAAATGCGGTTTCAAAATATTTATACTAAACCGGTCCGTTACCATCCATAAACACAATAACTATAAAAATACCATTAAATCCTAAGAGAATTAAACCATGTGTATGCTGAAGCATCATATGTAGCATATATATATATATATAATCCTAAGAGAATTAAACCATGTGTATGCTGAAGCATCATATGTAGCATATATATATATATATATATATATATATATGAGATTGCTTTGTGATTTCATTGCAAAGCAAAACAATTATGCAATTTTCTCATTCCG
>JAXCLQ010072177.1:0-10599 GCA_035584115.1 Cedrela odorata
CATTTCATGTCTACCATATGTCCAAACTTACAAAACTAAGCTCATACAGTGTTAAGCGTAAATTACAGATGTTACAATATCATTAACAATATAGTCAAAGACAAATGAGTCCAAAACTTCTCTTGGAAGCTTTCTAATAGTAACAAAAGAAATGATCATTTTGCCCTTATTTAACATTTTTAATGCAAAATGGTCCCTAAGCTAGTCAAACTAATTTTGACCAAGCTTATTTGAATTCCATTTTATATTTAAATATTAATGGAATATTATAACTTACTCTCAGTTACATTCGAATCAATTTATAAAGCCCTCCGGTTTGTTAAACTATTTTACGTATAAATCTTTATACTTTTCGGCCAAATTTTATCTCAAAGAGTGCTAGCTCTCTTGAGGATAATATTGAATCTCTCTCATAACAAAGAAGAACACAAGTTATTGGTTGTGACCTCTAGGGTTCACTGTGGAGTTAGCTGTAAGCCGAAATTGATCTTATCAAGCTTGTTTCAAACAATTTGGATACTCAATGGTTATGGTTAGCGTCTAGCAATATGCCATAGTTCCTAAACCACAATAAGTAAATCTTCATCAAACCTTTTATGAATAATTATATATTCTGTGTGGATAATCGCCTTCCGTTCATTTAATCCCAACTAAGTAAGGGCTCTCGACTGTCAAAATCCTAAACTTAGTCATATGCAAACTATCAGTCAGTACGTGCTGAACTTGTCACTTCAAACTCTTCGTATGACAATTATTAGTCCATGGCAAAAGGTATTTATATTTCAACTATTTACTAATGTTCAACCGGGAACTTAAATTCAAACCGAGTCAACGGACCTTGAAATCTTATGTATCAAGTCAACGGATCCCATCTGACAGTCATTTGCATCTTTATATAAACAACACATGACTAAACTGGCTTCTGTATACAAGATGTGATTAGTCTCATATTTATACACCATATGAACTATATGTATCTATACCGATTAACGACTATGAAGTCTCAGGTCTAAGGAGTTGTAACATCCCCCAAACTTGGGGTGTTACCAGCAGGTGATAGATTTGCCCTATCACCCTAAGCCTTACACAACCTGCTGTATATGTAATCTCAGTCAGACCCATATCAAGTCTATATATATATATATCAGGGCATCATAACGTCGCTGCTAATACATATATACGTATACACAATCCTAAATGACACCATGTATCACAAAATAACACTAACTGTACACTTGTTAGTTTATATACATGCTATCTCAATAATAGGTGCTACATAATATACAAAATACAAAGTAAAACAACTGATCTCTATGTGAGATGAACCCGATACAGTAGTGATTGTGACTGATAACCTGTCCTCTACCTCGTGTCTCCAAGCCGCTATGTCTACTCACCAAACTATCAGATCCTGCAAAACTGGAAAGGGAGGGAGGTGAGTCCTACTTGACTCAATGAGTGGGTGTACACACTAGATCATGTCTCATTTTTAAATTTACATTCATAGTTTAACATTAAATACATATTATCATATAATAATCAATACATGCAAAGGAGCATTTCACATCACTGTATATATCAAACGTTTCACATTATTTCACAACATGCCCGTGTTTAAGGACATTACGTATCACCGTCCCCAAGACACTAAGAAATACTAGTGCTTAGGGGCGTTACGTATCACCGTCCCCTCAAACACCTAAATGAATACACCAGTGCCTTGGGGCATTACGTATTACCGTGCCCCCAAACACGGAAATAACCTGCAGATACCCTTGAGGTGTTACGTATCACCATCCCCCAAGTCATAATTCAATTACTATGGGTGTTACGTATCACCGTCCTCCTATCACAACTCAATCATCATACATAAACAATTCACAAGATACACTATCTTAACATATCATTTCGCATCATCAGGTAATATATTTATATATATATACACATATAGGTAACAATCGACATTTGTAGCCATCATCCTGTCAAACGCACAATAACAAATCATATGTAACAAAATTCTTGTGTTAATCAAATTTAAGCATAACCTCAACATTGATTCCTCATACATACTGGCATTTATGTCCTAAGCATAAGCATAAATAAGTCATCATATATCACTACTATTTATTATCATATAGGACAATTATTTTAGGTGCACCTTAATATAATTTAGTATGATTTAAACTACTTGTACATCATACATGATTTCAATACTTTTTTCAAATGCAAACATATATACATACATAAAAAAGCATCTACTCACAGTAATAACTACAGTGTACTCTTACTACCGCAGCGTCGGTAAACGGTCGGCCTGACGATCTATAACGTATATATTATTGTATTAGATTCATTCTTTATAACTAAATAGATACATAAATATGCTATGCATGAAACCTACCCATCCTCTTACAAGACTAAATCGAACTTGCCCATTTCAGTCATCCGCACAATGCATTCTGCACCTTGACAAAATTCCACGTTGCAGTGTGTTACACAAGCAAGGTAATTCATTCTAAGCTTCTCAAGAAACATTCTAATACATGTCTAATTTCTACCACTTTTTGCGGATTCGCATTTCGAGTCTGAACACCCAAGTTATAGTTGTTTCTCGCCACCTTGCTCAGTGTAGTTGGCTATGAACCGTCGACAAGGCATCTTAATTCAAATAATAAACTGTACTGACTCGCTCAACGCTTTGACCTGATTTTTTACTATGCCATGCCCTTGTTTGTCTAGTTTTCATAACATTTTATGGTTTGTCCATTCGAGGTCTAAAACTCCTAGAATCCCCATTTTACCGAACCATGAACAAAAATTTCTACGGTCCACGCTCATGCATTTCGCTCATAATACACCTCGTTCGGTACTCCATTCACATGTGCTACCCTAATACGCCTTACAACACTCCTATATAATAGTTTTATCAACTCAAATCATTCCTCACTTGAACACACAACTGCGACCTACCGGCGTCGCAAGTTTGTGTTTCTAATTTTTCGGCAATACCACATCACTTGCATCAACGCTTCGCAAGTCTATCAACAACATTTCGAATATCATATTTTCACAACACAACCACAATTTACACAGCCACATACTGCCCTAAGACAATTCATGTATGTTTCATTGTTCATTCACCATAAATTGGATGCCAAGATAACACAATTCACTTAAATTATTAATTCAGCACATTTAAATTCAATGTTATCAATTCAATACATTAACACTTACCTTGGCTTGTTGAATTCACCTCCTACTTGGCTCTGTTCTCCACTTTGTTTTTCAGCTCATCTTGATCATTTGAAGACCAATTCCTACAACACCACCTTGTCCTCCCAATTTCACTTCCACCTTCACATCATTCTGCTATTCCTTTATAAAATTTATTGCTACTCTCCTTCTCCTTTGTTAACTTTTAAATTCAACCCCAAATATATATTCAATCAGCCACCACAACATATTTAATTCGGCCACAACAACAACTTCACAATATCATCACAATTTTACTCACACACACACAACAACAATTACATATCTTAATGACCATTCTCGCCTTTCTCTCGGTTTCACCCTTGGTTCCCTTTCTTCTTCAAATTTTCTCCACAATTACTTAGGTACAGCTAACATTTCCTTCTCCTTAGCTTAATTTGTCACCCATGCATGCTCAAATTGATTAGCTTCATCACACATGCAAGCCAAAATGCCCAATTCCTTTCTCGGCCTCTTCTTTTCTAAACTCTTCAATTTCGTCTCTGTTTTGTTTCATTTGAGTTGAAAGAGTAAAGGTAAAACCAATAAAGGGAAGTATTTAACACTAATGGATAATATAATATATGGGCGTATGTATGGTATAAGCACTTTTCCCACTTACTTTTGGCTTATTTGAATTTAATTGCAAAACGGGAACATGACATAATATGCATGGGTTTATATATATATAGCTTAGAGATTCATTTGTATATATATCACATATAGTACATGCATTACATATATATTTACATGCATTTAACACTTGTTTAAATGTAATACATAATATGGTATGAGTATTATATATATACATATATATATATACATACATGTATCGTTCAAACTTTTAATATTATATATGTGTATGGTACCAAACACACACACATATATATATATATATGTATATATATATATATATTTATAGTCATATATGTGTTACATACATATTCATGTTCATATATGTATATATATATTGATAATAATTTAATTTATATGTTTATACTTAATACAAATACTATATATATATGTACCATTTTCTCCACCTATAATATTTCAAATATATATACATACATATATATATATATATTCCATTTTGTAACCTTGTATTATGTGCCTACTTACAGGGTCCTGACTAGAGTAATTAACACACTAGTATAATTATATGACGAATCATTGACAATATACTTCCATGTGAATTATTATATCTTTGGTCACATTCAAAAAACAATTATCTAATTGTTAATCCACACTAATATTCTAATAACATGACTATCATGTCACCCGCACTAATATAATCTCATGATATTCACCGGAGACATTCAGTGTGTCTATTGCGCGATATCGATGCCCATTCGATATTGCATATGTAGGAAACCGCACTAATATCATCTTATGATATTCACCGGAGACATTCAATGTGCCTACTACGCAATATTGATGCTCATTCGATATTGCATATGTAGGGAACTATTTGGATAATATAATTATCTTGGATAATTTATATGCATATTCTATCATTAGTATGTATTGATAGAAGAAGTAGTATATACACATGAATTGAAATAATTTCTTTTATTAATAAATATGTACAGTACATATTACAATAGTAATTCAATACAATATTCAAAAAATCAATAACACAAATAGTTTTAGAGCATACAACACTAATAAACTCTCACTTACACTATAGTCATTCACTGTAATATCTATTACCCATCTTCTTCAGATGCTAGTCTAGCTGCTTCAGTGTCATCGCTTTTGTGAGAGGGTCAGGGACATTATCTGTTGAAGATGTCTTCTTGATCAAAATCACTCTAGCACTAACAAATTCCCTTAAAATGTGATATTTAAGCTGAATGTGTTTTGATTTTTGGTGTGCTCATGGTTCCTTAGCTTGTGCAATAACACCTGTATTATCACATAATATACTTATTGGATAAGCCATGATAGGAATGACACCTAGTTCATATACGAACTTGTGCATCCAAACTGTTTCTTTAACTACTTCTAAAGCAGCAACATAATCAGCTTCTATAGTGGAGTCAGTCGTAGTCGTCTGCTTGGAACTTTTCCAATTAACAGTACCTCCATTACACAAAAAATGAAACAAGATGTAAACTTTATATCATCTACATCTGACTAAAAATAAGAATCTAAGTACCCATGAATACTCAACTCTTGATATCCATAACTCAAAATCAAATCCTTAGTCCTTCTTAAGTACTTAAGGATTGTTTTCACTGATCACTAGTGTTTCTCCCCAAGATTCGCTTGATATCTATTAGTAACACTTACTATATAGGTTATATCAAGTCTAGTATATAACACAGTGTACATTAAGTTACCAATAGTTGATGCAATGGGACATTATGCATCCATTGTCGTTCTTTATCGATCTTTGGACCCATATCTTTAGAAAGATAAAGACTTTGATTGAAGGGAAAGAGACCCCCTTTAAAGTTCTCCATGCTAAATCTTTTCAGCATCTTTTCAATGTATAACTTTTGGGATAATCTAATTATCCTCTTTGATCTATCTATATAAATTTGAATGCAGAGAATATAGGTTGCATCACCCAAATCTTTTATAGAGAAAGTTCTGGATAACCAAAGTTTAACCTTTGCCATCATGCTTATGTCATTACCCATCAACAATATGTCATTTGCATAGAGTATCAGGAACATGATCGTATGATCTTTAACCCACTTGTATACACAATACTCATCCGAGTTTTTGATGAAGCCAAACGATTTGACTATCTCATCAAATTATATGTTCCAACTCCTCGCGCTTGTTTCAATCAATAAATGGACTGATGTAACTTGCATACTTTATGCAGTGCAGAAGAGGATACAAAATAGATAAATTATTTCATAAACAAGTTTTCCTCAATTTAACAATTGAGAAATGTGGTCTTTACATCCATCTGCCAAATCTTATAGTCATAGTATGCTGCTATGGCTAGCATGATCCTGATGGACTTTATTATAATTATGGCAAAAAAATTTCCTCATAATCTAATCCTTTTTTCTGAGTATACCCTTTTGCAACAAGCCGTGCCTTATATGTCTCAACCTGTCCATCTTTACCAATCTTCCTCTTGAAGATCCATTTATTATCAATAGAAACTATTCCCTTTGATGGATTAACAAGTGTCAAGACTTGGTTTATATGCATGAAATCTATTTCAAATTTCATTGCTTCTAGCCATCTTCCTGAATCTTTATCGAAGATTGCCTCTTCATAAGTTCTTGGATCATCTCCATGATTCGTTGCTCCCACTAAGTAAGATTTGAAATCTTACTCATTGAGAAATTCATATCTCTCTAGGAGTCTTAGAACCCTTGAAGATTTGCAAGTTGGAATTGGATTAACTAGAACAAAAGTCTACTAACTGGACTCTCTAGTATCAATATGGTCGGATCTAGGCTCAAAAGACTTTTCTTTTAATTCGATTTCTCTACCCGTACCTCCTTCTTCAAGAAACTTTTTTCTCTAAGAAGTGTACGTTCCTACTAATCCAAATTCTTTGATCAAATGAAAAGTAGAATTGATATCCTAAACTATCTTTGGAATATCTAATGAACTGACCCATCTCTAATTTAGAATCAAGTTTGTCTGATTTGACTAACTTGACATATGCAGGACAATCCCTGACTCTCATCTAATTGAGACTGGATTTCTTACCACTCCATATCTCATATAAGGTCTTTTGGACTTATTTGGAAGGAACTTTGTTAAGGATGTGCACAGCGGTCTGCAGAGCATATCCCCACAAATATAATGGTAAGTTAGTAAAACTAACCATTGAGCGTACCATATATAATAGAGTATGATTCCTTCTCTCTGATACACCATTAAGCTGAGGTGTATAAGGAGGAGTCAACTGCGAGATAATCCAATTATCTTTTCAAAATTTTTGAAACTCAATTCTCAAGTACTTGTCTCCATAATCTGATTGCAGAACCTTAATACTTTTTCCCATTAAATTTTCCATTTCATTCTTGAATTCTTTGAACTTTTCAAAGTATTCAGATTTGTATTTTTTTAAATATATATACCCATATCGTGACATATCATCAGTAAAGGTAATGAAGTACTCAAAACCTCCTCTAGCCAATGTACTGAATGGTTCACATACATCTGTATGTACAAGGTCCAACAATTCTTTTGATCTCTCGCCTTTATTCTTAAAGGGCAATTTGGTCATTTTTTCTAGAAGACACAACTCACACGTCGGAGTGGCTTCAGAACCCAATGAGATCAATATCCCACTAGTTTCGAGCTGAGTAAGCCTTCTATGCCCGATATGGCTTAATCTGTGATGCCATAGATATGTAGGATTTATTTCAATTCTAATTCTTTTATTAGTAATGGAAGAAATTGAATAACTATTACTCAACTGAAGGACATACAAACCATTTGTATTAATTGCTTTGCCAATACATACATTTTTAAAATGTAATGTACATTCATTTTCATTGAACTATACATTATAACCATTATTACAAAGTACAGATACATAAATAATATTTTTTTACAGCAAAAGCAAATATAAAACTCCATCTAACTTCAAAATGTGTCCTGACAAGAGTCTTGACTCGCACATCCCAATGGCCTCTATAGCAACTGTTACTCCATTAGTCATCCACAAGATGATCTCATCACCTAAAAGAGTAGAACTATTCTGCATCACTTGCAAATACACACAAAAGTGAGATGTAGTAGCAGAATCAATAACCCATGAATGAATATCAGAATTAACACTTAATTTATATTCACCATGAATAAATATCATAATTAACACTTATCTGAGATTCACCATGAATGAATATTAGAATTAACACTTGATTCATATTCAATCATATTACTACTATACATACCTTTCTTAGCCTTCTCGAAACTGTCAAAGTATTGTGGACAATTCCTCTTCCAATACCCTTTAGTCCCACAGTGGAAACATTTTCCTTTAGGCTTAGATTTTATTTTGGATTGTTTGGGAGGCAATACCTTCTTGGCTTTCTTTTTCTTAGGCTCAACTTTTGGACCTTGAGATGAGCCTTGTGGCTTTTTACCAGTCTTACTAGTAGTGGCCATTTGGACATCCTCATGCCCTTTACCTGTATTGTTTTGTTTATAATATTCTTGAAGCTTATTGTGCAATTTAGGAAGAGTACACTCAATCTTGTTCAAATTATAATTGGTTATAAAACCTTTAAAATTGGATGGGAGTGACTGGAGAATCAAATTCACCTTTAGACGATGAGGCATCCGTATGTCCCAAGCGTCTAATTGCTTAAGATGTTAATCATCTTAATGACGTGATCATCAGGTGAGACTCCCTCCTTAAGCTTCATATTAATTAAGGTACTGCTTAACTCATACTCAACGACATAAGAATTTTACCTATACAACTCTTGTAGGGATTTCAGTATCTCATACGATAATTGCATACTCTTGCTGAGTCTGTAGCTCTATATTCATGGAAGTTAACATGTAAAGTCTTACTATAAGATTATCAGCCTGCCATTAATAAAGGTTTCCTTCTCCTTCAAAGGAGCATCCACCTCTAATGACATAGTTATCTCTGCCTCCAAAACATAATCTAAGTTCTCAAACTCGAGAACTATTCTAAAGTTTTTTAACCAATCCTTTAAATTATGACCGACATATGGTTGTCTAGTATCTTTTGAAACATATTGCAAACGTCATCTTGATTGTATCTGTAACACCCATAATTTTTGTAGAACTCATAATCTCGATATTATTTAAGTACATTAAATTCGCATTCATGATATGTTTACGACATATTATTATGGATGTAAGAGAATTTAACCGAGTTTACGCATGCTTAGTTGACATGAAAACAAGGCATAGGATGTAATATACCTATTTAAGTGATTATTATTATTATTATTATTATTATTATTATTATCATGATTTTAAATATGTTTTATAGTGTATTAAGTGTTAAAATTTTTGAAATGTTATAAAGTGACTTTATAAGGGCATTTTTGTAAACTTGGAGGATGTAGTGGCCATAAAGGGTAGAATTGAAATTTTATTTTCAATAAAGTTATTTTTGGGATTTTAAATTTTGATAAGAATATAATTAAGTGGGCCATGTATTAGGTATATATATTTTAGGCCAAATTTAATTAGTTAAGCCCAACCCTATGCCCAAAAATAAAATAAATAAATAAAAATATCTAGTCTTTCTACAATTCACTACAAAATCTCAACCATCCATTTCCTTTAATCTCATCCATCCAATTGGCATAATCTTAGTCATGTTTTATAATTTTAGATAAGGATGAATATGAGCCAAGATAAGTGAAAAATGTGATGGCAAAATATGAGCCATTGGATTTGTTTGAATTGATCCAAACCATCCAAGTGTTTAATTGATTAAAATATGTAATGTTTGATATTTTCAATTTGGTGAGAGAAAAAGCATTCACATGAAAGTTAGAAAGAGAGAAGGAAAAATAAGAAAAAGAAAGAAAGAATAAACCGTGAGGAGAAGGAAGGAGGAAGGATGAAGGAGAAGGAAAAGAGAAAAGAAAAGAAGAGAAAAAAAAATAGAAAAAGAAAAAAAGAAAAAAAAAGAGATTGGTAAGTTTTCTAAGTTTATCTCAATTGGAATTATTATTATTATTTGTTTAGTAAACTTAAATGTTAATAGAATTTATATTATTAGTGTTAAAATTGTAGTAGGAAATTAGAAATGAATAAATTTATGTTATTAATGCTAAATTGTAGTAAGGAAATTAGAAATTGATAAATTTATGTTATTAATGCTAAATTGTATTAGGAAATTAGAAATTGATAAATTTATGTTATTAATGCTAAATTGTCGCTAGGAAATTAGTAATGGATAAATTTATGTTATTAATGCTAAATTGTAGTTAGGGAATTAAAAATGGATATTGTGTTTGTTACACCTGTTTTATATTAATTGCAAATACATTCTTACATTCTTTATATACAATGCTATTCTTTTTATTACACAAAAATTAAACATTTCCAGTCAACAATTTTTTTTTTTTATATGTATATACATACAAGTATACATATAATACAACTCTTTGACATACAACTTGTAACACCTGTGATTTCTTTTGTAAATGTATGAGCCTATTTTTGTAAGTTTGAAAAATGTAGTAGACATGAAGGGTAGAAATGGGAATTTTATGGTTAACAAGGTCATTTTTGGAATTGTAACTTATGAATTAAAATAAAATTTAAGTGGGCTAAGAATATATATATATATATATATATAGGTATTGGACCTAATTTAGTAATATATATGTATTGGGCTTAATTTATATTATATATATATATATATAT
>JAXCLQ010072178.1:0-10598 GCA_035584115.1 Cedrela odorata
GATCCGTTCATCAAGTATCGACCTGTTTCCCTAATGTATCGATACATTTGGACAATGTATCGACACTCTCAACTCTATGTATCAATATTTTATGCTCATAACATATTTTAACATTTTTTTTTCATTCCCAAACACCATTTTTGTTTACCTTTCAGGGGCTCCGCCCCCAATACCCCATAAAGGCACTACCTCTTGACCTCGCTCACTAACCGACTAGTGAGATTGCCAAATGCTTCAGCGTAGAGCAATATGCGAAAACCCAACTTATGTAAAATTTCAAATTATATTTCTAATTTCATTGTATTCTCGTTATTAAACTTAAACTTAAATTTAAATTTACATAAGTCTCGTTAATGTGCCAATTAATCTTGTACAATGCACGTGGGACAATGAGTGTTGTTTAATGATCATCTTACCTCAATGTCCGAAGAATGAGGTTTATACTAATTCTCTCCTATAACTTCCTAATGTACAAGGATATTAGTGTGACTATGAAGTTTCACAGTGAGTTAGTCGTGAGTCATATCCCAATTCTTCGGATTTAAACTATTCAACAAATACCTAAGGAAATTAAATTTTTCTTCAAGTCAAGCTCAAATCTAACATGCTTCAAATCTCTATGCACTCCATCATGCAAATTCAACTTAAAGGTACTTATGCCCTTTACTTCACATTTCATATCATTACTCATTAAAAATTTATCTCTATTAATCATATTTAACTCATAAAATAAATTTTTATTGGGACACATGTGAAAAGTACAGCATAAGTCAATAATCCACTTACCTTCAGTTTTTTCATTTAATGCTACTAACATGAAGTCATTTCGAAAATCTTCATCTGTTACCACAACTGTTTCGGCTTATTTATTCTTCTCATTCTTGAATTTTTTTTTTTTTTTTGGGCAGTCTTTCTTGGAGTGATTTTCCTTGTGGCAGTGAAAACACTTCAGTTTTTTCCCTTTCGATTTTGATCTGCCCTATTTATGTCCTTTAAATTCTTTATTCTCTTATCTTTCGCTAGCCACTAATCCTTCGGATGAACCAAAATCCTTGTATTATATTGTATTATTCAATTCGTTTGAACTCAAGGCAAATTTCACATCATCCATAGAAATTGTATTCCTGTCATACTCACAAAATTCTTGTAGCTTGGCGGCATAGATGTTAACACTATCAAAGTTTGATCTTTGTCTTCAAATTTTATGTCTATCGTTTCAAGATTAAGGATGATCTTATTGAAATTATCAAGATACTCTCTCACCAAACTCCCTTCTTTGAGATTGAAAGCATACTATTGCTTCTTCAGGTAAAGTCGATGAGCCAAAAACTTTCTGATGTATCTAGACTCTAATTTGGTCTAAAGTGTCATAGTCGTTGTCTCTTTGGAGAACTCACGCAGAACACCATTGCCTAAGGATATGCTATTGCACTATAGACTTTCTTTAAAATTTCCTTCTTCTCAGATTCTTTTAAATCAGCTCACATTTTATTTTCTTGTAGTAGAGCTTCTTCTAATCCCACATGAACAAGGAGCACCTTCATCTTCCAGAGATTGAAGTTATTTCCCTTTGAAGAATTTATCGTTGATTGCCCTTTCTTCAAGCTCTGATATTAGTTGTTGAAATTCGACCACAATGCAATCAGAACAAACAACTAATTAAGCCCTAGAAACAAGAAATGCAAAGAATCAAGAAGAAGAAAGCAACATATAAGAGTTTATCTTTTAGTTCAGTGTCTATTTCAAATACAATGCTAATTCAAAAACAAAGCTTCTGTTTAGTTATATAACTCCTGCAAACGCGTACAACTTCCATTCGGCTAACTAACTAAATAACTTTACTAATTGTAGAGACATCAATATAACGAAAAGCTAACTAACAAGACAAAACTAGCAAAACTGAAATACAAATCTACTTTACAAATATTACTTAATTAAAATACAATAACGATGATAATTATTTGAAATGAACACTTATTGGTCTAAAATTTGATATGGATAATATATATATTCTGATAAGATGGTCGCCTTGAATTTTTCATGCAATTATGAAGGTGGTTATAGTTTTCCTATCTAATTAATTAATTAATTGACACCAATAATTAAGGAGGCAGGTGGATTGAGATTTGAGATATTGCAAGTACAGCCTTGGATATGTCATTCTCAATTATCTAAACTCAGAAAGAAAATAAAGTTTATAGTGTATATTTGAAAGTTGCCTTGATAAATGTCAAATGGGGTGAATGCTATTATGCTACCATACTGCGACTATACTCTAATCTCGTTGTGAATTGCCTTTTATGCAATTCAACGGCTCCTAAAAAAAATTATTCTCATGCATTTATTGTAACTGTATAATATGTCTTTTATAATATTGGAAGTTCGTAATTTGAAGAAGGGAAATGAGGATTCCTCTCTCTTGGGACAGGAATCCCCATTCCTCAACTGGAGGGAATAAGAATTCTTAAAAAATCATCTTTCACCTCTCAATTTTTCCAACCAAACAAAGGAATTCTCATTCTTAGGAAAATTTATTTTCTTTTCCTTTTCCTTTCCTCCAACCAAACATACCCAGAGAACTCAAATGGATTGATCAATAGAAAGATGATTTAAAACATGACATGGTAGTCCATTCCATTAGGCCAAATTGACTTATACAATCGTGATTCGTAAGTTGAATGCAATGCATATATCCCTTGGACTTACACAACACGTTTTAATTAAAGGACAATGCCCTAATTATAATTATTGGTAACACCATTTTTTGTGATTCTTTCCTTTTTTTTTTTTTTTCTCTTCACTTCTATTTTCTTTTTAGGTTTCAATAAGAATTTCTCTTTCTGAAAATAAAAATTCCATTAATTTAACATTTTAAGAAAAGATTAATCAACGAATAATGTATTACATAAAAATAATTGTTATCGTTAACTTAAAGTGAAATATAATGCATTTTTTAATTAAATTATTATGATTTGCGATAAAAATTTAAGTAAAAACTTTCTGAAGATTATAAGAGTAAGAATAAAGTTCTTTTTAAAATTTATTGAGTCAAATACTGCATAAAAAATATATGATAATAATTCAAATCAAATATGTACATGATTCATTTCTTTATTCTCTCGTTAATAGTAAGATATTATAAATAAATAATTACAGGAACATTTTAGGTATAGTGCTGTAGTTCTTGTTAATTACTGAAAACGAAAAATTCTAAGTTGATGAAAAGCGATACGAGGAGAAAGCATACATAAAGCTAGTAAGGAGGCTTTTGTACGATTACGTCTTATCCTCTAATTTCATTTTCAGTAACAGATACTCATCCCTTCCAGTGGAAAAAAAATTAAAAGGGATATTATGTATTTATCTTAGAGTATTTTGTATTAATTAGACTCCTATATTAGTCATTCTCTTGTAAAAAGGGATGTTGTACTTTTCATTAAAGCTATAGAAAATACAACTTATTCTTGAGTATTCTCCCATATTTTCTACAACACCAATCATAAAATCTTCTTTAGTAGTTATTTATATGTTTCTTACTCATTGAAAAGAGGATATCAATTTCGTTTTTCATAATTTTGTCTCCAATTTAGCTTAGTTGATTCATTCTTTATTAGAATAATAACAAGTGAAACATGAATTTCACCTCACACTAATTTTCATTTTATTGTGTTTATTTAACTATAGTTTTAATTAGAATTCTCTTTTTATCTTAAATTTATTTTATCCCTTGGGACTTGATTGTGTGATAACCTAAAAACAAAAGAATTATTTCACTACTACAATTAATTAGTTAACTGTACACTGTAGTTACATTAGTATTGTTTCTTAATCTGATCTATCTATTTTTTTTAAAAAATTATTTATCATGTAAGGCTCGGCAAAACTTAGTCCAGTTCGGTTTAGATCAAATTGAAGTTTTAATATTGAAAAGATAAAATTGAACTAACCAATATTAAGTATGAAATCAAACTAAAATCAAATATAAAATCGAAAAAGTCAGTTTAGTTTGATTTTAATTTGAATTTTGATATCAATTCAAACTTAAAAAGTAAAACTTGTTATCTATGTATTTCAAATAATTATAAATGAAAATATTTTAATATAATAAAATCACTTACAAAAAAATATAATCTGTAAATTTTATTATTTAATTTTCATTTATTAGGTTTGATTCACTCCATCTGGTTGAGGTTATCAGTTTTTGTCTACTCCTATTTACTTGCATATATTACTAATATATGATTAAAAAAAATTATTATACAATAATTACCTATATATATTTGTTTTTAAAAAAAATTATAACTCAATTGTGGCTGAAGTAATCTTCAATTTTTTTTTACAACATTCTTTTTAATGACCCAATATTTTATTTATTTTTCTACTCTTAACTTTGCATACTTAGGAAAGTCGAATTTGTATTCAAGAGAGAGCATCAATGTGCTGGCCATTTCGTCTAGATACCCCACCCTTCCTTTCTTTTATATATTGTCACATTTTTCGCCCCCCGCAAAGCAATCAAATATCCTTAAAATATGTTTATAACTACTATATAATATACTATTATTTAATTTTAAATTATAACAATTAAAATAAGTAATAAATTTTTATTCTAATTTTTATTTCACAACTAGTAAAAGAAAATTCGGATTTGGAGATTGGAAGACCAAAATAAATATTAAAAATAACAATTTACAGGAGTCAAAATGAGGAAAGAAAAATAAAGTAAAATTGTAATAAAAATATTTATTTTATAACTTAATTTTTGAGAGGAGGCCATAATGAAATTCCATCCAAAACTAATAAACCCATTTTTGTTTACCTTCGTTACACCATATATATGTTTGTAATGATAAATTGACTTTCCTAGTGACAATTCAAACTTATTTTTTGAAAATATTTTTTGTTGGGTCATGATATTTTTCACTAGTTAAATCTGCTTCATGTCAACAGAATCCATACCACATCAGTCCAAAATGTCTCTCCTGATCAGAAGTCATTATTAGAACAAGAGCAGGTCCAATTAGATTACTTATCCTCAAGGAACAGATGAACATCTTCAAACCGAGGATAAATCAAGCTAGAAACCTTATTTTTCGAACATAAAGGTAAAATAATTATTTAATAACATTTATATTCACACATGTATGATTCAAGATAAATTGATATATTAATAAGGCGTAGGTGAACTTAGATTAGCTCATAATATGAGAAAAATTAAATTAGTTCAAAAAATAATAAAAATTTAATCTAATAAATAAATAAATAAAAGGGAATCAAAATACAAAATTTTTAAGGACCAAATTACAAAATTTTCAAACAGTAAAAATTGAGTTACTGTAGTAACCGATAGACCGGATGGAGAAAATAATCAATTGTTTTGGGAGGCACTATAGCAAAATTTGGTAGACTGGTATCTGAAAAAAGTCAACTGGCTTATTGGAAAAACGTAGGGAGAGGGGAGGGGTTTGCCCATTTTCTATATATACTAAGCTTCCAAATAGTTTTTCATTTTCTCCTTTCTCTAAAAACTTAAAAACCCTCTCCCTCTCTCTCTTCTCTCTCATTTCTCTTGATTTTTTAAATTTCGTCCTATTATTTTGGAAATTTCCATCACTAAATTACTCCCTAACTTCTCTTCTTCACATTAGTACCACATTTAGGCTAGAAAATGGGACAATAAGCAAAAAAGAAAAATATGTTTCGAATCAAATTTGGGATTTTTGCATTTAAACGATAAATTAAGGTTTCTAAAGGTTTAGACAAATTATCAGTAAACCTATTAATCCATTATAGGTTCAATTTTAACATTTTGTAACATTTGAAATGTTAGGGTTTACTATTTATTAGAATTTACATTTGATTTTCGTATAGGAAACATAGAATTATGTTAAATGGTAATAATTTGAAGAATATGACGTGGAATATGTGTTGACTACTATTTAAAATAATTGTATCTATATTTGACAAAAATATAAATTTGTGTAGAATTACGGTAAATGAAAGTTTATGATGACATATACACGTTAAATATTGTTGAGAATAAGCATAGTTATCTTAAACGAAAATGTGAATTAAGAATAATTACGGCTATGGGATTCCATTGTTGGGAATCCAGTAAATGGCTTAGTTAGTAAAGTTTCGTGAAGTGAAATGTGTCAAATTAAGGATTTCTAAACATATTATTCACAAATATCACAATTAATGCATGTTTAATTATTTGGAATATTAAAATTTATGAGACTATGCATGCGTGATATTAGGCGCCAAATATCTAATAGTAGAACTTAGTAGATGCGAGGAGTAATTTTGGAAGTGGTGACCCTCTCTTAATAGTGAGTGATTATTTTTACATATTTTACAATATTCAATTGTTTTATAAAACTTATTGTTTTAAAATTAGAAATAGTTTATTTATTATTGATTTAAAATAAATATTAATGGCCTATAAATGGATTTGATATGCATGTGACTATGAGACCAAGAAATGTAAATATGAGATTGGCTACGAGACCAAATTTGATATTGAAAATATATGTTTTATAATGTTGTTGAAAATAAAATGCTTATAAATGATTATGTATTTGGATATTTATGTGGTTTATATTGATGATATGGCCAATAGAGCTAAGATTATTTGTGACTGTAGCTACAGGGTACTAGATTAAGGACAGACGTATGAAGAAGCCGTTTAGGTAAGTGTGCCGCAGGTGAAGCAATTACATAGACGAACATTATAGAGTTGTCCACCTACGAGATTGTTAAAGTTTATCATGAGTATCACCACATGACTACTTGAGACTAATAGTAGTGGGGACTATATTTAGAAATCAGTATACATTCTCAATCTTAAAAAATATTTTTATTAAATAAACATTATTTTATATGCATAAATCCTACTGATAGTCTCGATGTTACTAAGATCAAGATAATCAATGAGAAAAGGAACTAGTCTTTTGATTTTGTATTTTTTTAAACATATAAAAAGATAGACACGTCATTTATTTATCTCTCATCTCCTTGTATGATAGACACGTCTCTCTTTTAGTATGAGAGACATCTCTTTGATACATAAAGAAATGGTTTCTCTCATTTCCCTACATGAGATGCACATCTCTTTTTTAAGTGTAAAGAGAGTAGTGCGAAATACTTCTTTTTTTTTAGTATAAAGAAAGAGACAATCTCCCTGCATTATAGACCAAATGTCTCTCTTTACCGTAAAGAGACAAAAAGATACCTCTCTCTCTCTCTCTCTCTCTCTCTCTCTCTCTCTCTCTCTCTCTCTTAGCGAATTAAAAATTAATTAAAAAATAAAAAAGAAGGAAATGACTGAAAGACTTTAATAAATAAATAAAGAATTATGAAAAAAATTAAATAAATAAATAAATAAAATATTTTGTTCTAGTAGTAAATAATATTATTTTCATTGTTTTTGTAATTGTTGAGAATCTTTATTTTTGTGTTGTTCGTCTTTTTGTTCTTGTAATTGTAAGAAAAAAAAATATTTTGAAGTGAGGATTTTAACAATGTAGTAGGGAAAAACAAGAATATGGTTTTTATTCATATTTAAAATTATCCAAATATTATGTCTAAAGAAGAAAAAGATAGGGGAGATAGGGGAGGTTTGATTTTTTTAATTTAAAATTTTGAGTTTTAAAATTTAAATTTAGAGATTATGTAATTTTCTAAATATTACATTTGAAGGAGAAAAAGATGGAAATTTTATTTTTTTTAATTTAAAATATTTAGTTTTAGGTTTAAATTTAGAGTTCAAATATTAGACTTGAAAAATAAAAGGATGGGGAGATTTAATTTTTTGGTTTGAAAATTTAGAGATTGTATAATAATTTAATAACTAAATATGTCAAATGAGAACGAGAATAAGAAGAAGACGAGGATTAGGACGAGAGGGAGAAGACGATGATTGAAGAAATAGAATTACATATAATTTTGTTTTTATCTTTTGGGTTTAAAAATATAATCAATTTCAATTTTTATATATTATACGTATTTTACTTTTGTTTGAAGTTAATTCTTAATATATTATTTCTGAAAATTTATATATTGTATAGTATTTTTTTAATTCTAGATTTAGTTAACCAGGATTGATCATATCAACTCGAGTTCTGTGTCATTCTCCCATACACGAGGCAGAGCAGAAACCAAGATTTGTATTGCACTGCGATGAAATTTAAATCATTTTTGTCCTATGAAAAATGGAGTGTAGATTCTAAATATTCACCACGCCAATTTTTAATTCTATGAAAAAAAGAGTGACAAAATATGTCAATTTTGACCCTATTTTTAATATTTTATTATTTTGAATTCATAAAGAAAAATGTATGATTATAAATGAAAAAAGGGAGCCAACGAGCGCTAAATGATTAGAAACGCAAACCACTAATGAATTGGGCTGGCTCTCGTTAATGCATGCTTAATGATATATTATTTTTATATTATTTTGGGAATAATTATGTTAATGCAGCAAAAAAAAATTTTGGATTCAATGCATTAGTACTAATCTTTTTCTTCTTACTTGACTAATTATTTTATTTGCGATCATAACGAAATTTTTGGGAGTGAAAGTCGGTATTCAAGCGAAAACCTTTCAATACTTAAATTAGGGTTTTATTTTATAATGAGAGAGAAAAGAGAAGGGTAAAGAAAAAAACGTGCTCTAAACTCGAAATTTAGTTATCAATTCTAGTCCAAAATTTTTTATCATAATACGTACCTAGTTGTCCTTGGTCTTTTTTTATAAGTTGCTTTTAGTTTTTCAAATTTAGTATAATTATATGGAATCTGGAAATAAAGATCTCACCGTGCGAGAATCAATGAAATTTTATTTGATAAGCATTGGCTTTCTAAATTTTGCGAGATCTTGAGCCCTTCTTACATAATATATTTACCAAGCTTAAAATCCTTATTATAGAATAATCTGAAAAAAATTTGGAAAATAAATAAATAATCATTTAATACGTAACTATTGAGAGGTCACGGAAGTTTTTATTTAAAACTTCTTTATCCACCTAAAACAAGCTCAAATGATGTGCACACCTGAGACCTTTATCAAACTACTGCCGAGACCTTCATATTAGGAGAGGTCTCCGAATTAATACTCAAACCTGAGGTCTTTCATCCAACCTTGGAAGGTCTCGTCACTCATTATACTTGAGGTTCTTATTATTCCTTAGGTAGTGTCTTTGAAATTAGGCTGGGCTTAAAGCTCTTCTTCTATCATTTGTTTAGTTTGGGCCTATGACTTATTGGACTTTAGTCATACCTCAGGCTATATACCCAACATCATGCCCCCTAGTTTTAGTCAAAATAATTATTTTTGACAAAAACTAAAAGCTTTAATTTAAAGAGGTATCTGTCTGTCGAACATAAATATTTAACTTGAAACCAACCAGCTTCCTCTACGTGGCAAATTGCAATTAGCTTCCGTGATTGTGATGTTTCAGACTTCGAGAGATCTTGCTGACCCTTATGATGGTCATCTCATTTCTCATTTATAAGGGATATCCTCTTAACTTCTCATTTAATGTGGCAACATTTTATCCCTTAATTTATATATTATATCGATGGTTGGGGTTCTTCCGTTTCTTTAAATACCTCTCTTTTCATTCCTTCATTCCCTTTGTCTCTATCTCATATTGCCAATTTCTTTGCATTTTAAGCAAATCCAACAAGGACTCCAAGTTTTTCTTCTTCCTTAACCAGTAAGTTTCTATTACTCCTTATACCTATTTACTTTTGTTGGATTTGTGGTATTTTTAATTGATTGAAACAGATACAGGGTAGTTTCTTAGGGTTAAAGACCTTAAGTGCCATTTCAAGAGTTGTTGATGACCTGGAGCAAATTTTCATTTTGCATTTTTCTTTCTTGTGAACAGATATGAGTTCTATTTCAAGTGATAGTGCGTTTGCCTCCAAAGGAAACAACTCTGAAATTGAACTAGTTGTCATTCCTATTCCTACCCCCAATTTAGAGACAAGAAACTTAACACCTTTTGAGGTGGATTGGTTCCCCTTTACCATTACAAAATCAAACTTGGAGGCTTACACACGTTGTTATAATATCTCTGAAGGGATTTACCTTAGGATTCCTGAGGAAGATGAGCTCTCTGACTGTCCTCATAATGAAGAAATCTCCTTCAATGAGGAGTTGTTTCACCTAGGGGTCAGACTCTTCCTTTAAGATTATTTTGTTAAAGTCTTCGAGTCATTTGGTATTGCACCCTACCAACTAAATTTAAATAGTTATAGTATTTTGTAGGGTTTACTCATTTTGTGGAGTCAGATCTCGAATTCTGCTCCTTCACTTAAAGAAATTGAATATATGTACCTCTTGAAAAAGAACCTAATAAAAAAACTTTGGGTGGTATTATCTTCAAAACTAACCCAAACAGCAAAATCCAATAACAAGCAACCCATCATGCAACAAGGATTAGAAGAACAAGTGGTTCTTTGCTAATGGTGACTGGAACCCTAACAATAACGTCCAAGTGCCTAGGCTATCTGTGTTGACCTTGGTGTCACACAAACTCAAGCACTCATATTTTGATGATAACAATATTTTAATTCAATCAAGCAAATGA
>JAXCLQ010072180.1:0-10593 GCA_035584115.1 Cedrela odorata
ATAGTAACACTATTTGTATGAAATGATGTAGTATTATGTAATAATGATTGATTGAATAAGTATGAGAATGGGGTGTTTCATGTATGTACTTTATTTACTCACTAAGTATATTTGTATACTTACCCCTCACAATTACGGGTTTCAGATTAGGCGCGTTAGCTCTCGCTGAATTTGTAGTCAATAGAAAACCTACTACGCTCTAGGTAGGTTTTCTTTCTTAACTCACACATATAATTTAGGTCCATAGGATATATATATTTTCTTGGACATATGTATTTATTTGGAAGTAAAGCAGGGTCAAGTGGCAGAGCCCCCGAAAGGTAAACATAAATGATCTATGGAACAATTGATGTTAATTGGAAATTTGGAAGAAATACTGACACTTCAACTTAAACATATCGATACTTTGCATAAAAGTATTGATACTTTAGTTAGAAGTGTCGACACTTAACTTAAAAGGTATCGACCTATTTTTGCTTAAAAGTATCGATACTTTGCATGAAAGTGTCGACACTTTCTCTAAAAGTGTCGATTTGAAGCTTACAAAGTACAAGTATTGACCTCTTAAAAAGTATCGATACTGTAACACTCCTAACTCGAAGATTCTACCGATAGGTAATGGACTCCACCGTCACCCTAAGCCTCTCTCTTTGGATGTATAAATGCGTACATTATTTCTTAAAACAAAAATATCATTAAACATAATGCATAAATCACTTAAGACAGTAAGCCCATTAATGATATACATAAAATTTTCAATGTATTACAAACATTTTTTATAATGAAATAAATGATGCCAAATATATGTATATATATATATATATTGTGACATGCTAATGTCTAAACTATGTATGACTCTCGAAATGCATGACGGACTAATGTGCCCTATTTACTATAATGTGTACCCCTTGTTCTTTGCTTGTATTTCCACTGTACCGAAATATCTCTTTTCTTTCCAACTACTTGTCATGCAACACTGAAAGGTAAGGGGATGAGTCCTAAGGACCCAGTGAGTAGATAAAATTAAAATAAGAAAATATGAATGAGGAAGTACAAATGAGAAGTAGAAGTATAACATTTAAAGCACAACATTTTAAATAAATTTAAAACCATTCATTTAAAAACCAACAATGTAATATAATGTAATTGACATGTATACCATCTATGCTTGCTCAATAAAATTTCAGAGGGAAGCTCACTCATCATGGTCCATCTCTCAAGGATTTATTACAGAGGGCTCACCCAACATGGTCCATTTTATTTATCTCATATCAATACAGAAATCCATTCATCATAACTCATTTATGCACAAAAATAATTCATAATATCTAAACATACTTCTATAATTTTTACTCTTACTCCAAACATATAAATTTCCATTCATACAAAATATTCATAAACATTGAATGCATAAACAGCTTAATAATTCAAATCAAGTTCCAAAGCATGTGTATCTAAAATATTTCATCCAAACTATATTTTTGTTCTCAATCAATAATAATAAAACTATTTCTTAATGCATAAAACCATAAAGTTTATAATATAGTGTAAAAAGAATGAAAACAGGTAAGATCCCCTCACCGGTTTGCGTTTAACCATTTCCAACTTGCTACCTTGCCGATGGTTGACTAGGTCAACTATCTACAAATACGTGTCATCCCATTAAAATTCATAATCTAATGTATTTTCTATATTAATTAATAAATATTTCATATCTATCAACCATCCTCAGTAAAAGATCAACACTTTTTGAACTTCTATTACATAGTTCTAAAAATCATAATTTCCATCTTATTTTTCCTAAGCAACATCTATCCGCAATAGGGGTAAATTCATCTTTTTATTGAGATCAATTGGCAATGAATTTTAAGCCAAAATTTTAGTATATTCATCCTTTATACAACTAGTTTACATGGCTTTTTACGGTATTTCATTTGGATTTCTATATTCCAACTTATACTTGATTGAACGAACATTACTCTAACCAAATTTCATAATAGACCAGTGAGTTTTCTGAATTTTCTGGGAATTCGTTCCTTGACAAGAAAATCTAATTTTTTTACTATGTTATTCTTTGTTATATCTAGTTTTCGTAGCTTTTTATGGATCTTAATTTTGATTCCTAATGTTCGAGTTATGATCAATTTACTACACACTGCGTAGACATGTAATAGTGTCAAAACAGGGCGACTGAATTCCGACCTTTTTTAGGAATTCATCTCTATATGAAACGAACAAATTTTTGAATATATTGTTCCCTTAGGTGTCTACTTTCCATAGAATATTACGGCTCTAAAAACCAATATCGAGAACACTATTTCATTTTAGGTTTTCTATACGCTGCTCAGTATTTTTAGCAAATTAAAATGCAACATAATAAAATGACCACTTCTAAAATTTACTTGGAATTCGTCATTTCTTGAAAAAATTTAATTTTCAACCACGTTGGTCATAATTTTGTCTAGTTTCTATAGAATTTTACAATTTATTAATTGGAGGTCTATAACTCATTTTATGAGCAAAATACTACACCTAGGTCAAAAATTCCAACAAGCAGAAAACTACCCTAAAATTGAACAAATGCCAATCTTAACAAAGTAATTGCAATTTAGGTATGGTCGAGACACCAACTTCATATTTAACACATCTTATGTAACGCCCCAGCCCTCAACTTGACTACTGTCGGTTCTCCGTCGACCCAAACCTGGACTATCGAGTTATCGCGTTACAGCCTAGTGTCCCTCACGAGCTCACTGAGCAGGAATTTGTCCCTCGATCCTCTGAGCAACACAGGCCCACCTACCAAGGTATTTGTTACTTAGGGGAAGGAACAAATACCTCGGTAGCTGGGCCTGTGATGCTCAGAGGGCCGAGGGATAAATTCCTACTTAGTAGGTCCGTGAGGGACACTAGGCTGTAACGCAGTAACTCGGTAGTCTAGGCTTGGGTCGGCGGGGTGCTAGTGGTAACTAGGTTAAGGGCAGGGTGTTACTTAAAAAATCCAAAATTGTCACGCCCCGACCCTAGGGTCCTTCTGCGATAATCGCTATAGACCCTCTTGATACAATCCATACACCCAAAGTGTATCAAGAGAGTCTGTAAGCCATAAACTACTGAAAATAGTTTATAAACATACTTCTTATCTATAGGAGTATTATCAAAGAATTGATCTCCATGATCAATTCATCCACAACATGATAATTTAATATAAATATTAATTTAGAAAATCATTTACATATAAGTTGAACAAAATAATAAATTGTTCTGTTAAACATTCAGTTTTAGTACGTACATATTTTCCAGGAAATACAAACCCAAATAAAATACATATCCAGTGAACTCTAAATTACATATTTGGGTCAAGATAATAAAACCTACCAAGAGCATCGTACGCTCTCTATCGCTACCACAAGCCCAACTAGGACTAACACATCTAGCCTAAAAACTGAAACGGTGAGGAGTGAGTATACAACTATACTCAATGAGTAAACACATACATACCGATATACATACATGCACAGGCATTTTCCAAATACAAATATTAGGATTCATTTCAATATATACTTCAAAGTGTATATATATATATATATATGACAAAATCTGTAACCATCAGTGGGCTTTTCATGCATAAACTAGTTGCAATAAAGATTTATTAAATATAAAATCATTCTCATGCTTTATAAAATCATTTATTTTCTTAGAAAATATACATTTATAAAAACATGTCCACTACACTAATGTTGGCCTCGAGTAGTCACTCGGTAATACGAATGACTGTCCTTGTAATCTGTCAAATCCAAGATAATCCTATCAAGCCGCCAGAACTTTCCATAGAGTATTTATAATCGCACACAAGTGCTTTCGGCATACAGTAGGCTTGCCATGGACTCTCCCCCTTAAACTAGGCCCACTGTGGCTCCACTTACCTATGCGGCCTCTCAACAGGTCTATCCATAAGCTACTCCCTGTATATATAGTAAAAAATATAGCCCACTAGCTAATAAACAATAACTAACCTTACCGGCCTCATCACCAATATACATATATTTATAAATCATTTTAAAACAACGGTGATACATTATATAAATCAAATTGTGGCCTCTCCGGCCATAATATTTTCAAACAACATTCATAAAACATATAGTTCAAAGTTGGCCTCCCCGGCCATTTCAAGCATGTATATCAAGTAAAACTTTAACAGCATACCACAGTATACAAATCATCCCAATATCAAAGTAAAGCATATGTAAAACATTCATTTCAAGTTTCATTTCAACATTTCAAAACACTTGTTTCACACATAAACGTACATATAAATATCACATGCATTTTATTAGATAATGTATATGTATAAATTTACTCACAGCAAAAGGAGGGTAACCACTCCCATTACTGATTCTCAAGTCCACTTGACCTTTCTCTCAGGTTCTCAAAACCTAATACCACACATACATATATAATGAATTCCACGATCCATATAATTATACTTAAATGCACTAAATGCAATACTCGTGGAAAACGTGGCTACAATATCTTAGTTAACACTTGCACATTCCTCATGGCAAATCTACGGATGCCATTTATTCTATTTCCATTAATGAAATCCCATAGCTCTGAGTTTTCCTAACCCATATTTTGTCTCAAACAATTATACACATTCCGACTAATATCTAATACATATACAAATTCCAAAATACTATTCAATTAACCCAAGTTAACACAAATCTACGTTTCCTATATGAAATCAAAATAAATCTCACATGAATAGTAAGTCCTAGATTTCAACATGCTCACAAATCTAAAAGTTAAACCTCTAATAGGTTAATAGACTAACCATTAGCTTGTAAAAGTCCTTAGAACCTCACATTATCATTTGAATGCAAAACCCCCAATTTATCTTTGAACCCTAGTTTTCTTCTCTATTCGTCCTTGCTATTTATTGCCCTTTTTCATCCCAAATATGGCACTACATTGTCGAGGAGAAAATAGGAAATCACATAGGAACTTAAATTGAAAGAAAATCTAAGAATTTTGTTAAGATTTGCAATGAATCCGAAAAAGAAAGAGAGGTTCGATTTTTGTTTAGAGAGAGAGTGAAGAAAACGTAAATGAAGACACTGGGGAGTTAATCCCCATCATGGTTATTTATAAAAAAGGGCAAAAACACTAAATTGGCCGTCATATTTTACCCTAATTTGCGACATGTATTGATACTTTTGAGTTAGGTATCAATACCTTAAGTCTAATTATTAATCCGTTCCTTAAGAATTCGATTCTAGAAATTCTATCGACCTCAAGTATCGATACATTAGCTTTCATGTATCGATCCTTCTCTTTTCAATGTATCGATACCTTTGTTGAAGATATCGATCTAGTTTAACTTGTAATTAATTTCAAACTCTCTGACTTGTCACAGATCGATACCTTTAGCAAAGGTATAGATCTGGTCCATCTCGTAATTATTTTCGAACTCTCTGTTTTACCTTATATCGATACCTTTCTCTATAGGTATTGATCTGGTCATTTTGTAATTTCTTCCCAAGTCTCTGACTTGCAAAATATTGATACCTTTCTTCACATGTATCAATCTGTTCCATAAGTATCGACTTGCATCCTTAGTGTATTGATACATTCGAAGAATGTATCGATACTTTCATTCCAAGTATTAATCTATTCATGCTCAAACTAGGATTTTCTCACAAATATTAAGTTGAAATCATATATTTTATTTAACAAAACTCATTTTTCTGCTGGGGCTCTGCCCCCTGCACCCTTGTAAAAGCACTACCCCTTAACCTCGCTCGCTAACTGGCTAATAAGATCGTCGAATGCATCAGTGTAAGGTAATATGCGAAAACCTAATACATGTTAAATTTAACTCATAACACTAAATTCATTATATTCATATCATTAAACAAAATTTAAATTCACTTAAGCCTCATTAATGTGTCAACTAATCACTATCATGCATGTATGAAGTGAATGCCATACAAATGACTACTTTATCCTTATGTTCGAAGAACAAGGTTTAACATCTTAAATGCTTTAAGCATAATACAAACCAATAAACAAGCATTATAATCTTTGATAATAGTAAGTAAACAGCAAAGATACGCGGCACTATTAAATACTCATAGTATATCTTAGTGCCCAAAGCCATTTCAACAACATAACCTAATTAAATACTTTATACTAACTACTCAATATAATCCTAGCATAGAATAATTGCTCATGTAAAATTCAAACTGTAAACGTAGAGAAAATTCGGACTAGACTATTTGCATTCATTGAATAAACAGAAGTCTAGCACTTCAATGTATATTCACTTTAATTTAATATATCTAATACTCAATATTGATTAATTATTTACATATTTTCCAAGTACAATTTCATGAGATAAGGCCTCCACATTTGATCAAAGTTGACATAAGATAGAAAACTAAAGTTTTCTCATTGATCTCTTTGCCACACACGTCTAGGACTTAGTAGGCCATTTTCCATTATCACTAAGTCACAATGGTTTTCACCTATTGTAAGTCAATTAGACACTAAACCAGTATATTTAAGTAATGTTTTTGGCAAATTTATCCCAGCAACCAGACATAAAAGATATCAAAAGCTTTGATTAACAAGCACAACTTTTTCGAATCAAAAAGGAATTTTTACATGTAAAATAAATAACCCAGAAACACAAACTCACAAGATGGCACTGATTCGGGGAAAGACATGTATCTGTGACTGTCCAATGCAAACTTTTGGCAAGAATGTCTTTCTATAGTTTCCACTCTCTCTCCACATAGTATATTCTAATATGGCTCGCCTGAAATCCAACAACAAATAAAGAGCCATCAGTCGAAAATTGAAAGACATATACTTGGCTAGCTACCTTGTCCACAAGCCAGGGTTCTTTGATCGGTAAATATCTTCTTAACATATGAAAACAATCTATTGAAGAGAACCTCCCTCTTCCTGAATAATTAGCTTCTTTGCCAGCTAATTTCTTTATAGCAGAAACAGGCAAGTCCCTCTTCTCTCTTTCTCTCGACAAACTCTCTCTCTCTCTCTCTCTCTCTCTTATGCTATGTAAGTTGGAAATTTTATTTTGTTTTTCTCCATTCTTCCCGTCTATTTCCCTTCTCTTTCTTTCGTCTTTCTCTTTACTTTTATTTGTTTCCAAAACAAAAACGTAGAACAAAGAAGACTTTTCCAGATTTTTGGTTTCTATTTTCACTACGCCCTTATATTTACAACAAATTGCATCTCTTTTTTTCTACTTGCTTCTCCCTCATTTTAGATTTCTCTCAATTTTTCCTTTAAAAAGCAAAACTTAAAAATCATTAAATAAATCTCCATTTACTTAATTATACATATGTGCCAGGTCTTCCATTTTAATTGGGCTTATTATAAATACAAATTGGCTAGGTTTAGTTAAGTTTTTTTTTTCTCCATTATATATATATAATACTTGTCCCAAAATTAAGTAATCTTATTATATTAAATTTTAAGACATATTTATTATTATTATTATTTTCACAACCTATGTCGCAACCTTATCTTTAATGATAAATTTAATAAATTTATTTTATATCGAAATTGCGAGTTCTAAGATATTTTGCCCAAAAATGTTGATACTTTTAAGTATCGATACTTTACTTAAAAGTGTCGACATTTTTTTCCAAAAGTGTCGACATTTGTCTCAAAGTATCGACCTGATGAGTTCGTAAAAAAGTTTCGAACTCTCTGTTTCAAAAAGTATCAACCCTTCTATGAATGTGTCGACACTTTAGGTAGACAAAACATAAATATGGGGCAAAATTCAACGAGTAAACTTGGAATTTTCAAGATTTTTTAAGGGCAATTCAGTCCTTTTGCTCATTTATATAAATACCCATGAGAGGGTTCAATTTTTGATCGAATTTCATTTCTTCATTCACCCTCTCTCACTCTAGAAACTCATTTCTCTCTCTAACTCACTGTAATCCTTATATCTCGACCAATCTTTCAACTTTTTCTTCCAAATTTCATGGCCAATCGATTATCCAACGTTTCCTCTATGATTTGATACCAAATTTGGGCTAGAAAACCGCAAGAACAGCAAGGAAGAAATTAGGGTTTTGAAGTAAAATTGGGGTTTTTCCAATTAAACGGCAATTTAAGGTTTTTAAAGGCTTCATCAAGTTACAGGTAAGCCTATTTACCTATTATAAGCTAAATTTTAAGATTTTGAATATATTAAAATTTTAAGGTTATTGTTTACTCAAGAATTTTCTCGTAAGAAATATAAATTTGTGTAGATTTGTAAAAATAGGAAGTATATGATGATATATATTGTAACACCCTAACCGGTATTTTAACCTAAATTCTGGCAGAGTATCCTCATTATATTTTATCTATTTTACCCTGCAAATAATCCTCAAATATACAACCCATGAATCTCATATATATATATATAACCATATCTATTAATATATAAGATCTAGGTATCTTTCTCCTGATTCATAATTGTGCATTATATATATATATATATATACTTATACATATCTAAAAGCCACAATAAGATAATATTATATCACAAAATGGAACATAGGTCTCTAAATAGTGTAGAATAGATGCCCACCACGTCAAGTGTCTTCAACTATTGAAGTTGAGAAAGGCAATAACCTCATATTCTATCAATTAATTGGAAGTAAAAAAATCTAAAAAGAATGAAATTATACATCTAGTGAGTAGACATGTAAAAGTATATATTTAGGATCATGATATGATAGTAAACAATTTTTAATTTCTAAAAGCATTAAGGATAAAACCAACATCATTCATTTAAGCAAATGTAGTATCTCTAATAACGATATATACAAATACCATATAAATGAATAATATGATCATAACTACAATCATTATTTATAGAATTAGGTAGTAACATTTCATAACAATAAATTCATGTATCATATCTTAGGTTCCCTTTACTGTCGTGTATAATTTCTATCCATAAACTAACCGTGGAAATCCATAGAAATATGACATACTAGTAGCTAACCCCAAAGGCCAATAATACTATAAACACGCCTCAAAGGCATATATGTAATATGATGCGCTCTCAAAGAGCTAATATACAAGATAGGGACTCTAGAGGTGGCTTCCTCCATGAAGACATAGCACGCGGCTTTTAAATTCAAATAACAGAATAAGGGACTCTGGAGGTAGCTCCCACCACAAAGATATAACACACAGCTCCCATATTCCAATTAGGACATACTCTCACATACTAAGTTCGATGGAGCCAAAATCATATGTTGCCATAAATAAAAATCTCATCTATAAATATATCTTTGTAAACCATATTTACTATTCATATAGATAATCATAAGGGTTCTTAACAAGTTATATACATAAACAAATTTGAATTTGAAAGTATATTCATAATTGGAAATCATGTATCATATTATATCCATAAAACGCTTCGTCTTATAAATCAATATATACATGTAAAGAAATAATTCAAGGTTCATATTTAATTTAGTTGAAACATATTTATAAATTGTCTACTCACAAAGATCATCAAATTTTTTTATATTTCATGATCCACGTCGTCTAGTCCCTCGCGAGGTATATCTACATGATCCATGGATATATATATATATATATATTAGTCAATAATTATTTCACATCATAAGATACAAGCTCAGATGACTCAAAATGCCTAAGTCCCTTCAATATTCACATTCCTTTTTTTTCTTCCACAATTTATCCTTTTTTTTCTTGTTCCTTCTATTACTCAATTCTTTTCTATTGCTTTCTATATATGCTCAAACATTATCAAATATCAGTAAATAGCCATACATTCATACACCATGATAATCCATAAAAATCAATCATCCATTCACAACAATTCCTTGAAATATTAAAGTCTATCTTGAATTCCATGTTGATATCCTAACTTTGAAATTCATAACTTTATTTTGGTAACTTATTTTGAGGTAATTCTAATTGGATAAATTCCATAAACAAGTCTAATTTAAGGAAAAAATAACTTATATAAACTTCAAAAACAAAAGCTTGAAGATTAATTCAGATTTTTAAGCCTATGCTGTAACAAAGTTTCTGCAAATCAGCTTATTTCAAAAATTCGTAACTATTTTTATACTTATCCGATTGAGATTATTCAACCACCAAAATTTTTATTTAGATGTCTAGTTTCTAGAAACAAATATCAAAAAATACAAACACATCAATCTCAAACCCAGAAATACCAAAACAGACCCCTATTCAGCAAGCTTAATTCCCCTGTTTTTACATCTCTTTTTCTTCCCTTGTTCATGCTTCCAAATCCTATTTTAATCTTAACAAATTAAACACAAATCAACAAAAAATCATGCTAGATAAATGGTATTTTAGATTTTTCATGTTTCTCAACCTAATTCCTCAATAAAATTATAGAAAAAAAAACTATAGATGTTGAAGATACTAACCTTGATTTGCAAGAAGAAGCTTGAAACCTTAGAGATTATATATATAAATATATATATATATATATCTATGGATGAGGGCCAATTTTTCCAGGAGAGAAGAAGAAGTAAAAGCTACGGGTAGAGA
>JAXCLQ010072181.1:0-10593 GCA_035584115.1 Cedrela odorata
GTTTTCTCACGATGCTCAGATGAAATAATTTAATATGTTATTTCTATAAAAAAAAAAAAAAAAAAAAAAGCGCGGCAATGCTTCGATGCCTTTATATATGCTGAGTAACTAGAAATCTATATAACAAATATGGATTTCATTTAAAAAGTCGTATCCAAGGCATGAACATGCAAAGCATACTAGTGTAAATGTTTCACTAAGTAACTGGGGGTCTAAATCACAAATATGAATTTTCACGTAAAAAGTGATCTATCTCCTAGGACTAGCTGCACAAAAAATAAAATAAAATAAAATAATATATAAATAAATTAAATAATGTTGAGCTTGTAGTTTAATTCGCAAAAACCAATTGCTAGAGTTAAGGGTTTGTGTCATTCAAATTGTCTGTCCACACACACACTTCAAGAGGCTTGGTAAGGTCATTTAACTCATTGATTAATATTCAGAATTTTATAATGATTGTTTTGTTCTATGTTAATGTTTATGAGCTATTGATTCTGAAGTTGATTCGGAGTTTGTTTTGCTTGAGGACAAGCAAAATTTTAAGGTTGGGGGTGTGATAACTCTATTTTTATAGAGTTATTTTATCTATTTAAACTTATTTTAATTTAAATCTTGTGATTTTTTTTATTATTAAAATTATTACATTTCTTTGTATTTTTCATTTTTAGGATAAAATTGATGAAAATCGCATGTACACTCTACCAAATGTTAGTATTCATGACAAGTTTATACTGTAAATTAAATCTCATTCAAACCAACTCATCGCTTCAAGTATTTTGGAAAGAATAACTCGAATAAGAGATCGTTCAAAGAAGTTATCACATTTTAAAGATCGAGTATTCTAAGAATAAATATTATATCATGTTAATGTAAGCGCTTATGTCATTATGATGTAAGTAATGATGTAATTTGGTATATGATATAAGCAATGATATAATTTGGCATATGATGTAAGCAATGATATAATTTGACATATGATGTAAGCGATGATGCAGAAGGGTAGAAAATTAAAAGAACTTAATTGATGATAATGCATGCGATAATGTAAATGGAGGTGGACTTTGCCTATAAATAGGCATTAGAATCACCATTTCAAGACACACAAACATGAAGGAGAAGAAGAACACAAGATAGTAGGAAGAGAGAGAGAACTTGGAAAGGAGGAGTAAAGCAAAGGAGGAAACTTTACAGCAAAACTTCAAACTACTAAATTTTTTCGATATTTTGTCATGTTTTGTTATTTAATATTTGTTATGTTTTATTTTGTTATGGAGTAGATTTATTCTTCTAGGATTATGATGTAACCTAACTTTGATGTTTCGACTATTTGTTTAATTTAATTATAGATTTTCTATCTTGGTTGATGCATTCAATATTATTCATAATGCTTCTAAATAATTGACCATTATTTAGTTGAATTGTTAATCATAATGATAGCGGAAACTAATTTATGTATCTTAGTTCATTATATTGAATGTCATAAATTACATGTAGGATAGGGAGTATACCTACATGGTTTGTGTAGTTCTTAAAAGAGATCTTTAAATCTTAATGAATCATTTAATGTTTTAATTTTGAATGGGAACATAGCAATTAAGCTTTATAGGGTATTTTTCTTAGACCTCGAAAGGGGCTATGTGAATAATTTAAGGATACTCAACTAGCAACCAAATAATTAATTCTTGTTAAAAATAACAAAGGAGAGGAACTAATTAGTTAAAGTGAAATCAGAACTCTAGAGTTTTAGCTTATTAATCTCATTTACTTCTTTTATTTGTATTTAAATTTAGTTTTAATTTTCCATCAATCAAACTTTATTCACCAAATACAATTAAGGTTATTTCAAGTGTTGGAAATTAGTTTACAACAATCCTCACGGGACGATACTTATCTCATTATTCTATTACTTGTTCGGCTTGTTCACTTGCGATTTTGCACAACAGCAATTAATTGGTAATGATGTTGATATAATGTTTTCTAATTAATTATTTTGACTTTCTTATTTATTCTTTCATGTTACATTATTATCAATATATATATATATATATATGTGTGTGTGTTAGGTATACATCTCAGAGTTTATGCAGAACCCAACAACCCACAAGCCCATAATAACCTTGCATGAAGAGATAAGTAATATTCTAAGACCCAGTCTAACCCGAGAAGAGCCGCTTAGACGATAAAAACAACCTCAGGGGTGGTAAGTGCCAAGACCTTTTAAGGTTAATTAAAAGGTCTTAAGTTAGCACAAAGGTCAGTCAGAAGGTCTTATATCAACACCTTGTTATGAATCAAGGTCTCAGGCACAGTTAATAAAAATCTCAGATATACTGAATTTGCCTCGGGTGGATGAAGAGCTCACAAAAAATATTTTCGATAATTTATTATAGTTACGTATCTGTGAATGATTCATTTTCTTCCTATATCTTTTCCGGATTATTCTACAATAAGGATTCTTAACAAGTAAAACTGCTTACAAAATAAAAATCCTAAATCTAGAAGATATACTGTACTAAAAAGGGTAATGATCCTATAAAATTCGGAAGCTGATGCTTACCTAATGGAATCTTCATAATTCTTATATAACGAGATACCTGTTTCTAAATTTCGTAGAATTTTACTATATTTGAGAGATATGAACGCCTATAAAAAAAATACTAATGACAATCATGTATGAATAATGAAACTCTGGTAGAAGAAGCCTATATTCTCTTTGATCTCTTTCTCTCACTATACAAAGTAAAACCCTAACTTAAACATCGAAGGGTTTTTGCCGGACAACCGACTTTTTACCTCGATAGTTGTTGATTATGATCGCAAGTTGAGCTGCTAAGGAAGAAGGAGATCGTTACTGGTGTACGGGATTTAAGGAAAGATTTTTACTACATCAATATCTAGCGCCGTCTGTGGGAATGCCCCAAGTGCTAATCACAGACAATAAAAAATAATTTTACAATCGAGCTTCAGGGAATTCTGTTCAGATTTCTTGATCAACCTCATATTCGTAACACCAGCTCACCCAAAAGCCAATGGGCAAGTGGAAGTTGCCAACAAAGTCATCAAAAAGGCACTCAAAAAGAAGATCAAGAAGCATAAAGTTGTATAGATCGAAAAATTTCACGAGGTCCTTTGGGCATATCGGATTACTCCGAAGGTGGCCATAGGCGAAACTCCTTATAGTCTGACTTTTGAGTGCAAGGCAATGATTTCCATCTAGGTTGATATACCAACTTTCCAGCTTAGCAACTATAACGAGACATCTAATGACCAAAACATGCACTTGAAGCTAGATCTGCTGAAAGAAAAGAGGGATCAGGTGATGATAACGGCATCGGCCTACTAACAAAGAGTAGTCATATACTACAACAAACACGTTCGGCATCGTTTCTTCTAAGTAGGAGACTGAGTCATAAGACAAGTGACTCTGAACATTAAGATACCAGGGGAAGGCATTCTTAGGGCAAATTGGAAAGGGCCATATAAAGTCATCCAAATTCTCAAACCGGAGTTTACAAGCTGGAATCACCGACAAGGAATAAAGTCAAAAAATAGTGGAATACTGAACGTTTAAAGTTATATTATCCTTAAAATCATCAAAACTTTGTAACAATTTTTGCCCTATGAATAAAGAAAGTCATTATTTTTCACCAAAATGGCTTCTAAGAGAAAACATTGGCCAGTGGATGAATCCAAGTTAAGACAATGAAGAAATAAAAATATTTCAGAGTAATCTCCTCCCAAAGTCCAAATATGGGTGACACGGTTTCCAGATGTCCACTTCTCATTCACCACTAGAGTAATATTATCTACAACTCGAATAAGTCCTGAGCATGACCTTAGGACGTATAAGAGCAAGAGTGGTTTCCAGAAGGTTAAATCTTCAAAATGTCTAGGGGTAATCTTCTCCCGAAGCCCAAATATAGGCGACACGGTTCATAGACTTTCAGTTCTTGTTCGCCTTTAGAGTAATAGTATCCACAACTCGAATAAACCTTGAGCATAACCTCAGGACATATAAGAGCAAGAGTGATTTCCAGAAGGTTAAATCTTTAAAACGTCTCAGGGTAATGTCCTTCTAAAGCCCGAACACGGGTGACCTGGTTCCCAGACACCCAACTTATATTCTCACACTAAAGTAATAATATCCTTAACTCGAATAAGCTCAGAGCACGATCTCAAGACATACAAGAATGAAAAGGTTCTCGGATGATCACGACCTTATTAGCCTCGAGGTAATATTATCCCCGACTCGAATAAACCTTGAGCATGATCTCATGGTATATAGGAGTCAAAAGGTTCTCGAAAAAATACATATATTCAACAGTCACCTCAAGGTAATATTATCCTTAACTCAAATAAGCCTTGGGTATGACCTTAGGCCTTGTAAGAGCAGATTAGGTTCCTAGGTGATCGACATACTCTCACAGCTTGAAGAAATTCTAAGGAAGACCTTGAACATAAGGAAAGTATGGTTTTAAGATATAAACCCTGTTCTTTAAACACAGAGGTAAAATGGTTATTTACGAATATTTAGTATCACACGTGCAAGATTCAAGATTTATTTGATGCATTAACGAGACTTAGGAGAGCTTAAGTTGACTTAATGAAATAATTAATATGGATTTATTAGTATTTTTCAAATTTTGAAAAGGGACCAAACTGAAAGGTTTTTAAGAACTAAATAGCAAGATTTTCAAACAGTGGAACTAGAGTATTGTAGCGATATTGTAGCAAGTACTGTAGCAAATCACTGTAGTAACCGGTCGACCGGATGGAGCAAACGGTCGACTGGCAGTAGCCGAATTGGAAACAGTCGACCGGTTAAAGAAAACGGTCAACCGTTTGTAAGGGGGTACTGTAGCACTATTTACGCACTGTTCATGGTTACTGTAGCAACCGATCGATCGATTGGAGAAAACAGTCGGTCGGTTTGCTAAAAAATGGATTTTTTACTGAAATTTTCAAGATTTTTTTAGGGTGTTTTGGTCTTTTCACCTTTTTTCTATATATACCCACTTCACCCAACAGTGCATTAAGCTTTTCTCACTCTCCAAAAATGTAAAACCCTTCTCCCCCTTTCAAAAATTTCATCTCCCTCTTCCCTCACCATTTCTCAAATTCCTTTCGATTGAATTCAAAATTTTCAACACCAATCGACTCCTCATGACATCTTCTACACATTGGTACTAAATTTGAGCTAGAAAATGCGAAGATAAGCGAGAAGCAGTAATGGGTTTCGAGGTAAAATTAGAGTTTTTGCGATTAAACGACAAATTGAAGTTTCTACGGGCTTGAACAAGTAACCGGTAAGTCGAGTAGCTCATTTTAAGCATGATTTTTGGATTATGAGCATATTGAAATTCGTATGTTACTGTTCATATGAAAATTTGAGTTTGATTTTGTATAGGAAATATAGATTAGTACTTTTTAGTAATGATTGGAAGTATTTGACGACAAATATACGTTAATTCGTCGTTTGAACAAGTATATGTATTATTATCGAAAATGCATACCTTGTGAAATTGTGTTGAGTGGAGATAATTGGAAGTATACGAAGCCGATTTTGCGTTAAATGTTGTTTGAAGTAACTATATATATATATATATACACACATGACGGAAATGTTGAATTATGTATTTTTGACAAATGAAAGTTATGGCGACATATACATGCGTTGAATTGTCGTTGGAGTAGTTATATAGGTAATTGTTGAAAATGCGGATTTTTGTTGAATTGTGGTAAAAATGTGATTTACCATGATATATGTATATATATGTATATATATACATGTGTTGAACGTTATCGAGAATGGGCATGGTTGCCTTAGACGTAAAAGTAAGAATTTGAAATAATTATAGCCATGGGATTCCATTATTAGGAATCGGACAAATGGCCTCGATAGTTAAGTTTCAGAAAGTAATGTGCATCAAATTACGAAACCTTAGACCTATTATTTATAAACATTGAATGTAGAATATGTTATACTAATGCGAAATGTTAGGTTCATAACGTTATACATATATGTGTATTATAGGCACCGAACACCCAAAAAAGGAACATACTAGGCGCGAAGAGTAGTGTTGGGAGTGAATACCCTCCCCGTTACAATGAGTGGATTTAAACCATTTTTATGATTTTCAAACTGCGTTATTGAAACTTACTACTTTATGTTTTAAGAAATAGATTTGATACCGTTATTATTTAAAGAAATGTGAATGGCCTGTGATGTTCAAAATTTTATGTAAATGGCTAAGAGGCCAAGTTTTATGTTGAAATTGCATATCTATATTGTGATTTGAAATAAAATTGATTTGAATATATACATGTTTGTGGCTTTAAATTTGGTGATGGCAGGGAGAGCCAAGTATGTATGAGACTGTAGTTATAGGGTAGTAGTCTAGGGACGAACCTGTTAGAGGCCGCTTAGGTGAGTGCGCCACAGGTGGGGCAGTTATATGGATGGATATTGTGATGTTTCCCATTTGCGGAATTGTCGAGGATAGTCATAAGTGTCACCACTTGACTACTCAAGGCGAACGTCAGTGGTGGGCAGATTTGAAAAATTCATGCATTTCTTTATGTTATAAGAATATGATTTGTAATTTGAGCATCGTTTTATATGCATAGCGCCCACTGACGGTTTCGGAATTACCAAGGCCAAGGTAATCAGCGAGAACAGCAGCCAGTCCAACGATTTGTGTGACAAGCTAGGTTTTAATAAATGAAGTGTTTTAAGTGCATTTACAATTGATTTTATTAAACTATATTTTTATCCACTCATAAGTATATCCCTATATACTCACCCCCCATACCTCCCAGTTGCAGGAGATCTAGATTTAGAAGCACATTGTATAGGTGGTGGTGGTAATCAAGTACAATTGACATCCAGACTCACTAACTTATACGGATTTGTTCACTAGGTATCTTGTTTTGAAACTATTCTATGTTTGTAACTAAAGCAGTAATGATGTAATTGGATATGTACTCTTAAAAATGTATTTTTAATTACGTATATTTGTATTTATAGAATGATTTGGAAACTGTCTCTGAGAGACATGTATATACATGGATGTATTTTTATGAACTGTTTTGTAAACTGTATTGGAATTATATGTGAGTACATATACAGGGAACAGGTACCCAAGCAGCCTTACAGGCCTGAGAGACATGTTCAGGGATAAGAATGTGTCTCGAGGGTCTGTGGCGGTTGTCACGTATAGACCCCACAGGCGGGGCATGACATAAGAGACTAAGTTCTCGAATCATTAAAAGGCATTAACAACAACTATCATCTAGCAACTACGCTCAACTCTCATCCAAAGCTAAGATCATCTAAAATCTTATTAAATCTTAAGAAACAGGTTAAGAAATAGATGGTTCTTAGCTTATCAAGTCAGAGTATTAGTACCCGAAATTAGTTAAGTCTGGAAAGTTAAGTTAAGACTAACATGATTCCTACTTGAAGATGTTTAATCAAAGATTGAAAGGTTAGAAGGTTAATGTTGACTAGTCTTTCGTCACTCATTTAACTCGGTTGAGGTTAGATTTCTTTTGGAAACATTAAAGCCGGCAAATTGAACCAAGTATTGAATATTAAGGGAAAAAAAAAAAAGAAACAAGGCAAGGCAAAGGCTAATGAGTCAACAATGTTTCATTAATATACAAGCCCATTACATTGTATGTATAAAATAAAATAAAATTAAAAACTAAACTATGTCTTCAGTGATTGAGTCATATACAAGCCCAGATCTAGAAGAAATTTGCTCAATTTTAAGCATACATGCCAAAATGGATATCATATAAAGACACTAAATGATTATAGTGTCAAGTATCTCTACATTTTTTCTAATGTTTCGAGCAAGAATAACATATTAGAAATGTTACAGGTTTATCATTTGGGTTTTATCATACAATCATAAATGCAATTAAGAGCAATGCAGTCATGAACCAGAAATTATTAATCCAAAAATATTTGTGTTATGGCACGACTATCTTGGTTACCCAAGATCTGTAATTATGAGTAGAATCATTGAGAATTCTCATGAACATCCATTAAAGAACTAGAATATTCTATTGTCTAATGAGAATATTTGTACCCTTAGCTCACAAGGAAAATTGGTGGTGAAACCATCGCCTTCTAAAATTAATTTTGAGTCATCATCATTCTTACAGAGAATTCAATAAGACATTTTTTGGCCTATTCAACCACCTAGTGGATATCATATAGAGACATTAAATGATAATAATCTCGAGTATCTCTCCATTACTTCTAATATTTCAAGCAAGAATAACATATTAGAAAGGTTACAATTTTATAATCTAGGTTTTATTATACAATCATAAATGCAATTGAGAGCTATGAAGTCATGAACTAAAAGTTATCAATCCAAAAATATTTGTGTTATGGCATGACTATCTTGGTTACCCATGATCTGTAATTATGAGTAGAATCATTAAGAATTCTCATGGACACCCATTAAAGAACCAGAAGATTCTATTGTCTAATGAGAATATTTGTACCCTAGCTTGCATGGAAAACTAGTGGCTAAACATTACCTTCTAAAATTGGTTTTAAGTTATCATCATTCTTACATAGAATTCAAGGAGACATTTTTTTGCCTATTCAACCACCTGGTGGATCATTTTGTTATTTTATGGTCTTAATTTATACATATATTTGTTGGTCATATGTTTGATTATTCTATTGTCTAATAATAATGCTGGTGAGTTTACTTTTAAGACATTTGATGACTATTGTATGTTAGTGAGAATTAACATAGAGAATCTTGTTCCATATGTTTATATACAAAGTGAATTAGCTGAAGCACTCATTAAAGGACTCCAGGTAATTGCTCGAACTTTACTATTACACACTCAATTACCAATTAATGCATGGGAACATGCTATTTTGCATGCAGTAACATTAATTCATCTTAGACCTACTGTTTATCATTAATATTTCTCACTACAACTTGTACTTGGTCACTAACATGATATTTTCCATCTACACACTTTTGGTTGTGTTGTATATGCTCTTATAACTCCTTTATAATGTACAAAGAAGGGACTCCAATGTTGTTTGAGGATTTATATTGATTTTAACTTATCTTCTATTATTAAATATCTTGAACCATTAGCAGGTGATCTATTTACCGTACGTTTTGTAGATTGTCATTTTGATGAAATATTTTTTCCACCATTAGGGAAAAAAGATGTCTCTTGAAGTAAGGCCTGAACTTTCTTGGAAAATAATTACTATGTTTTTTCTTAATCTTTGCACTAATAAATCTAAAAATGAAGTGCGAAAGATAGTTAAGTTTCAGTAAATTTCAAATCAATTACCAGATACATTTACTAATAATACAAGAGTGACTAAATCATAATTCCAGCTGTTAATATACAAGTTGGGGTGATTGTTCCTAAAGAACAATCTAATCATAAGGTACCAATTGAATCATTTATTGCATGTTAGATGCATGGTAGACTAATTAGTTCAAAATATATTATTTTGCAGAAGAGAAAAATTAAAGTTAAGATCTTGTTAAAAATAATGTTTGAGCAATAAATATGCATGTACTTTCTAAACCACTAGCTCCAAAAGATTTAATTGTCCCTGAAATGACATAGGTTCTTGAAGTGACATAAGTCCCCGAAGCAACACAAGTCTTTGAAGTGATATTTACCCCTATAGTGGCACAAGAATTTAAAATGAAGAGAAGTCTACAAATTATGCATATACAAGAGAGATGTAGGATTGTAATGAAATAATTATCAACATTGTATTCTCATTTACAATAGCTATTGAAATTATGAAAGATAATTATGACCCACAAAATATTAATAAATGTAGATAAAGGCATGATTGACCTCAGTGAAAAGAAGCAATTCAAGTAGAATTGACTTCTCTTACCAAACTTGAAGAACTTGACATGTAGTCCAAACAACTAAAGATGTCAAACTCATTGCATACAAATAGGTATTTGTAAGAAAAAGTAATGAAAACAATGAGATCACAAGATATAAAGTGCGACTTGTTGCTCAAGATTTCTCGTAGAGACTTGGAATTGATTTTGATGAAACATATTATCCGGTTATAGATATAATTACATTTTGATTTCTAATAAGTTTGGTAGTCTCAGAAAGACTTGATATGCATCTTATGGATGTAGTGACAACTTACTTATATGGGTCATTAGACGCTGATATTATATATATATATATATATATAATATACGAAATTCCTTGAAGGGTTTAGACTGCTCGAAACATATAAATCAAAGGATAGTAATTTGTTCTCAATCAAACTACAACTATCATTGTATAGACTAAATAATTTGGGTGCATATGGTATAATCGCTTGAGCAAATATTTGATAAAAAAAATGATATATCAATAATCTAATATACTTTTGCATATTTATAAAGAAATCATAATATGGATTCGCCATTGTAGCAATATATGTCAATGACATGAATATAATTGAAATTTATGAAGAGATTCTAAAAAACTGCAGAATACTTGAAAAATGAGTTTGAAAGGAAGGATTTGAGGAAAACTAATTATTGTCTTAGCTTACAAACCGAGCATAAA
>JAXCLQ010072182.1:0-10592 GCA_035584115.1 Cedrela odorata
TAATCAATTTAACACGAGAACTGATGTGTCAGGGCATACCTGAGCAACCTGCAGTTCCACCAGTTGCTCGAGCTCCTGCTAGTGGGCAGGCAGGAAACCTGCCAGCCCAGGCTCCACAACCCGCAGCACCTGCACCTACCAGTGGTCCTAACGCGAACCCACTGGATCTTTTTCCACAGGTATACCTATATTTCTGATCACAAGATTGAACCTTGTTATGGAGTTGAGTGATGATTTTTTAATTTATTTTTCTGGAAGCAGGGTCTTCCAAATATGGGTTCAAATGCTGGTGCCGGTAACTTGGACTTCCTGCGCAATAGTCATCAGGTATCAATAATTTTTTACCTGTGTCATTGTGTTGATCATTTAATTGAGGTTTTCTGGGTTTTTTTTCACTCCTCTCTTTATTTCAGTTCCAAGCCTTGCGTGCTATGGTACAATCGAATCCCCAAATTTTGCAGGTGCCTGTTATGTCTTTTCTTATAGGAACTTTCTATGTCTTGTGCATTCACTTCTCCATTTTGTTGGTAGACTGATTATGTCATGGCTCACCTTTTTTCTTCCAAAAGACTCGTAACATTGTTCTGTATTGCAGCCTATGCTTCAGGAGCTTGGAAAGCAAAATCCACACCTGATGCGGCTCATCCAAGAGCATCAGGCTGACTTCTTGCGTTTGATAAACGAGCCTGTTGAAGGAGGGGAGGGGTGAGATACATCTGCTGTGCTATTGCTTGTTCTTTTATCTTTGATTGATTGATGACCACATGTGGTACTGATTTGATCATGTTACTTCCAGGAACATACTGGGTCAGTTGGCCTCATCAATGCCACAGGCTGTGACTGTAACCCCTGAGGAGCGAGAGGCAATTGAACGTGTAAGTATACATTCCCTCTTTAACTTGTTGGACATGCTGTCAAGACTTAATTTTATGTTCAGTTTTCATCAAACTCTGTAGATTTCTGGCTGGCTGAACAGATGTAGTCGTCAGTATTGGTTATGATTACAGTACTAGGTGCAATCTCAGATCAAAATGTCTCATGTTTAAGATGAATTACACATTTAGTTTCTTCATTGCAGCTTGAAGCAATGGGCTTTGATCGTGCCATAGTGTTGGAGGTGTTCTTTGCATGCAACAAGAATGAGGAGCTGGCAGCCAACTATCTGCTAGATCACATGCATGAGTTTGAGGATTGATTGGAAATGAACCTTCCTTGTTTCCCCATGCCTTACCTTCAGTTTCTATTTATGGCTGACTTTTTCTCGGTCATGTTGGTGAATATTATTGTACTCCGGTGGTTAAACAGTGTCTTATACCGATTACATGTTCTGTGGAGTCTTTGGAGAAAACTTGTCTAAGTTGTTCATGTTCCTAGTTTATCCTTGGACGCCATAACATTTTCCCTCTTTATTTCTCATAAAATGCTGCTTATATATTTCACTCACGTCATTCTGGTTGGAATATTTTCTTTTTCTTTTTCTATCCCTATTGTCCTCTTTTCTTTAGTTTGTTAATTCATATTCTTTCAAATTTTAGAAAATCTAATTTTTAAAGATGTACTTGACAATTTTTTTTTTTTATTTTTTGTGCTGAAATATTAAAAAAGGGATGATACGGAACATTGAACATCTTCAGCTCCAAACCGGATATGTACAGCTGTGAATTTGCCTCTAGAGAGAGAGAGAGCAGAAGTAGAAGAACAATCTAATCTGCTTCATGTTCAGATACAGATGATGATAGCTAGCAATATCAAATGTCGGGGCCATGTGACTTATCATGGTACTTAACATTGTTGAAGCAGAAAAGAAGACTTTGTCCAAGAAATTAAACCAAAATCATTAATATCAGACACAGACAGAATAGAATTTGTGTTGTTACGTGAAGCTTCTTTCCATGTCTTTTATTATGATAATTACAGAACTGGCTGCAAATGAATAGCCAAAGTCTTTAGAATACAAGTAAGTCGTCGTTTAGGATTTACTAAAACTCTCAAATCCATTCATGGGCTAAAAGAAAAGGTCACATTTGTGAGTTGTTTTGACAAAATTAAAAGACCATTATCACCTATGCATATAAATATGAAAAGCATATTTATGCTTTTACACACTCGTTCTCTTGCTTTCACATTTTTTCTATTGACAATATTTACAACATATTCACCGTTTTTCTACGAAAATATTTTAGGTTATGTACCATTCCTCTCAGCTTTTGAATAATAAATGCATGTCATGGTCAAAGCCATGTGGGTACCATCGGCCAGCCCATCCGGTTTCTTGTAGGCTTGGCTTTGTACTTTTTCCGAAGCTGGTAGAAATTTTATGCAAGAATATGACGTAACGAAAGACCAGAACTTCAAATTTCAGCTGCTTTTTTTCGGATGGAAACAATCTCCTGCATTCATGATTATAGCGAACCGGATGATAACAATTAGCAAAACATAACACTTCTTAATGATGTAAAGGGTGATTATATACTGGGAAATACTTGACATGAACTCATCTTTTGAGTTGACACTTTCCTGCTAAACAAATGGTCGAAATCATTCTACTCAAATGCAGATTTGTATATGATTGGTAGTAATTTCAGGCTAATTTAGCGCTGAATTACTATGAATATACTATCCGAATATGTATTATTATGTTTCTAAACGTGAACCAGAGACCGTACGTGAAGTAAAAATCATGGACATATGTGGTCCAACCAATTGGGGAGATTGGTAATGGTACCGTCTATGTTTCTATTTTATTTTATTTTCTCGTGTAATTAAAATAAGACAAAATCAAAATACTTGAAATGGTACTTCCGTGTTGTACTTTCCTCTGGCTATTTTAGCATTATTTGACGTTCTCTCTGGTCAAACAATGAGCGCTCGTTCCACTATTTCGTAGCTATTTACAATGCGAAGAAGGTCTTGGCGGAGAATTTATGAATCTGTCGGTTTCTTCTCCCGTAAAGAAAAAATAAGCCACCAAAAATTGACCCATTCAAGACAGAATACGACTGCACTTACGCGTAAATCTGTTATTCTCCCACGTGGTAAAACCTGAAAGCATTACATGCACCGATCAGGATCCTGTATTCATTTGTATAAAAGCATTTGTTGCTTGTAAAAACCTCCGGTGAGGGGTTTAGCTTCAGGGTTTTTCTTTCTGTTTCATCTGGTGTTTAAGACCAGTAGCAAGGAAGCAAGAAGCAAAGCATAAAGTGAACATGGGTAGAAAGTTGGATGCTCTGCTTAGAAGAAATTTCAGGACCTCCAAGTTCAAAACTCTTACTAAACTTGCCATTTCAAGGATTGCTATTCTTAAAAACCAGCGCCAGGCTCGGTATTCCCAGGAAAGGTCCGATGTTATTGAGCTCCTTCACCTCGGCCACCATGAACGAGCTCTCGGTCGTGTTAGTACTCAATTCCTTGATCTCTCTATCTCCCTTTCCCTGTTTTGTTTGTCCCTTTGAATTTTTGAATATGGATCTTTATTTTTTTCCAGGTTGAGTATGTGATTAGGGAGCAGAACATGTTGGATGCACTTGTTATGATAGAAGATTACTGCCATCTCCTGATTGAAAGAGTTGTGCTCATTCAAAATAACAAGTTAGTTATCTTGGCTCCAATTTTCAATAATATTGAAGTCTGTTGCTATTTGTTCTCTGCGTTTTATTCATTATTGACATACATGGATGTTCATTGTTTGCGTAGGGAATGCCCTGATGAGCTCAGGGAAGCAATATCGAGCTTGATCTTTGCATCTTCAAGATGTGGGGAGTTTCCAGAGATTCAGAAAATTCGTGAGATTTTCACGTTGACGTTTGGTAAAGAGTTCGCAGCTCGTGCTGTGGAATTACGCAACGAATGCAGAGTGAATCCCAAGGTAAAGAGTTGAATGATTAGCAAAAACAATTTTATTGAATTCCCTCCTAACAAGTTGTCTTCGCATTTTTCCAGATTGTACAGAGGTTTTCATCACGACAGTCTAGCTTGGAAAACAAATTGAAAGTGCTCAAAGAAATTTCTACGGAGATGGGCATCACACTGCATATAGAGGAAGATGTTCCTGCTTCTGTCAAGGTCAGGAAGCTTGTATATTGCATTGCAAAAACAATTTGTATCAAACACGATGTTAGTGTTTCATTGCTAAATAACTATCTTTGACGAATGTAGGAGAAATTGGAAGTTGAACAGAAGCAACCAAAGCCTACTGAACCAGCTACCTGTAACGATCCTGAGCTCAAAGATGATGCCCACAATTTTCCTGAAATGTGGAACCTGGATGAGGACTTATCTGAATCAATTAGAGCAAGGAAAAACTACAAAGATGTAGCTGCTGCTGCTCACGATGCTTTTGAATCAGCAGCTTATGCGGCTTCAGCTGCAAAAGCCGCAATTGAGCTCTTAAGATCTGAATCACAAGACAATGACTCAGATGACCAAGGTGGTTCCAGTAATCAACCAAGAACAGTATCCAACTCTAATAGATCATTAACACCTAACCTAAATAGTGACAAATATGCAGTTATTGAGTCAGACGAGGATTCAAGTAGTAGAATGGAATTTGACAAAATCTACCATGCTGACAACTTGGGTTCAGAAACAAAAGGTGAAGATATGGCAGAAAAAGATAACAAGATTCACCTCAATGATATGGAAGAGAGTGAAAGTAAAGCGGGGAGAGGTGCAGCACTATCTGCTTCAAGTTCAGATCCAGATAAAGGCATTTTAAGGACAAATGAAGAGTTTTCACAGAGCCAAAATGAACAGGAAAGACATGAAGTAGCTTCAGATGGTGTCAATAACGACAATGGGAAGAATCAGGGCAACATACCATGGAGAAAATATGATGATTTGGATTTTGATAGGAAGCCTAGCTTGCCATCTAATAAACACCAACATAATTCAGAATATAGTGGAGTTGATGAGCAGTATCCTTCAGATGAGGATGCAGATAATAAGCATCAATCACCAACAACAGATTCACTGAAATCGCAGGATAATCCCAGGAAAACTAAGCTGACAAACACAAAAGGTTTTGCAGGACCGTTACATCCACAGCATTCAAGTACAGACCGGAAGCATCTATCAATGAGGACACGAAGAGTGCAGAGAGTCTGAGAATTCCTTTCTACATAATTTTGCAGATTCAGTTATTACTTATGAAGAGTTTACAGTTGGTTCTATATCTTTATTTTTTATCCTGATAGATTTATTATAATTTATTTTAAGATGTAGTTGAACACCAAGATTTCTGATGGAAAATAAATATTGGGATATTTTAAGGTTATGTCATGCTTTGCAAGTGTTATCCATATTCGACTGATCCTAGATCAAGATTCAGGAGGTTTTCTGATAAGAAATAATCAAAAGATCAAATAGTTTTACACCCATATTGACATAATATTGGAGAACTAAGGATGAAGTCAACACAAACATAGACAATTCACATCATCAAAAAGAAAAGGCCAGCCTTCCATTTAAATTTGACAAAAAAGAAGTTCAAGCAATATGCAGGGCTCTAACACAACATCTCATAATGCAACAAACCTAGCCTTCATGATATATCATACTATAACACTAAGTAATCAAGATCCAAAATTTTACACAGTAAACCTTGCTCCAAATTGCCATTGCTTGTTTGCCGCTAGTTGTTTACATCAATAGCCTGATTGAGAAGGTGAATCCTCTCAATTTGATAAATCCGAGGCTTGCTCTCAAGTAGAACCTTAAGGTCTTCCCATGCGTCTTTCCTCAGCCAAGGTTGTAACCGACAAACCAATCGAAATAATTACGATTAGGTTGTAACTCTTATAAATCTTATTAATTTAATAAGATTATATTTTTAAAAAAATATATTGACAAATAATTCATGTTATACTTTCATAAAACAAAACCCGTAAGATTATGCAATATTAATGAAATCATGATGAGATCACAATAATGAGACTGACATTCCTAATCATAGGCCTATAAGATAAGACCCCTATAGCATCACCAAAACCGATACATACTTTGTATGCTCATCAACAGAGTGGCGAATCTCATTAGCCACCTGTATAGAGACATTAATGCAAGTATATAAGTACTTATTGGAGAATGAGTTCACTGAATAGACCTACTACAAAAACACTCAAATAGTAGTCTTATTTTGTCAATTGGAAGTTCTTGGCAGCAATGTTGTTAGTGTTCTTTGACCTAAAACACCATGGTCATCTTGTGTGAGAATCATGCAGATATCACTGTACGAGATTCACAAGTTGTAAGTTCTTAATAGGATGATTGTTGGATATGATTTGAATCATATGGAAATGTACGAGTGTACAAGATGCGATTTGTCATCCTTTATAGAAAAAGAAGATGCTCTATGTAAATGATAAAATCATCAACTCCAAAAGTTTTTGGCCAAAGCATAGTGCGAATTAATAAACCTGTTATTAATGTTACCCATCAAGTTATGAATTCAACATTGATACACACAGCATTAGATATTCATTTCTATGCCTCCTGCTATCTTCATAATGAATTTATTAGGTTATACACAAATAATCGATGCACCATTGTTTAAAATTTTGAAAGTTGACTAAAAATGTATTTTGATTATTTTAATATTAGTAGTCTTAGATGGCAAGCTAGCACTTGCATTAAAATCACATGATATCTTATATTAAAGCTCACAAATTATTCTATTATAAATATATATATATATATAAATATATATATATATATATCGCTTTTACATAAAGTTGATGATTGAGGGAGATTAAGTGAAAGAAAAAGAACAAAAAAAGTGTTTTTTTTAGTGAGCTAAAGTGATTTCAAATCTTGAAATCATAATTTTTTTAAAAAGACATATAAGGTACAACTCTACTCGTTAATGGCTCTTTATACACTTTTAAAAAAAATCAATATCAACAAACGACATAATGAAAATCGAGTAATATAATTCAGTGATGATATTTTATATTTGTTTTGGTTATTTTATATTTTGATTATTTATAAATCTATTTTAAATTTTCTTTTAAATTTTCGCTGCTTTTGTGCCGAAAAACCCAAGAGCCCTGTATCATTTGGTCGAGTGCAATACAAATGTCATTTTGTGTCCAAAGGAACTTCAATACAAGTCTTGGTTTCTCATTTGGCTTCACAACCACTCCAAGCTTCTAATTCATGTTCAAAAACAAAATCGACAAAAAAAAGAGGCAAGTGCTTTAATGAGTAATGCTTTGAATTGATAAAAGTAAATCCATTAACATAAGAAGTAAAACCTCCAACTAGCTCGTGCTACTAAGCACAAAACCCATTTGAATAATCATTTCTTTTCTTGTGAACTACAACAATAACAACATAATAATACTTTCCTTTCTCAGTTTCTTTCTTTTTGTTTTCTTTTACTCCACTTTCTAGGAAGCCAAACAACTTATTAGAATAATAACTCGAAACAAAAATCCCACTAGTAAAATTAAGATATAAAACAATCCCACATAGTATTTATGGATTCTAAACTTTTTTTCTAGTGTAATATCACAGTCAGTATCTTCGGCGGGCGGTTCCTGGTCGAGTATTGGATTAACGGTAGCTGATTAAGAAGAGTGTTTGACTCTGTCTCGTCTTGTATAATGACTTAGCTTTAAGCATGAGGTTCGTGGACTGAGAATATCTGAGGTTTTGATGAAGGATTTAAGGAGAAGATTTTAAGGAGACAATTTTGCCATTGTTGTTGTTCGGAGTTTCAAAACGACATTTATACGGGAGTGAAACGACATCTACGATATTTTGTTGGACACGAGGAGCGAGTCTCTACAAGTAATGGTGTCTAACAGGTTCAAAAACGGTGTTTCTGGATCGGTTCGATCCGGATTGAAGAACCAGTAAAGATAAAACCGACTCAAACTGTAAACTATAATAGGCCATTTTCGAATTTCAAAGGTAATTAAATCGGACCAAAAATAGTGGTGGAACCGCTAACGGGCCAATTTGGGCCAATTTTAATTTTTTAAACGGTTCAGTTCTGATTTCGATTCTAATTTCGAACTTATTAAGTTCCAATTCGTCATACAATTTGATTCTAATTAATAGAACGGGTCTGTCAGGTTCAACTTTTTTTTTGTCAATTTAATTAAAATTAAACAAAATATTTTATAAATTACCAAAAATTATTAAAAAAAATACTTCCGACAGCGTTAATTTTTATTAATTAAGTAAAAAAATACAATAAAATGGACATTTTAGTTTGAACCTTATAAATATTTTTTACATTCAGTCATACTTTATAATAATAAATAAAAAAACAGAACAAGTTAATTAAAAAAATATTATAAAGAGGGGAATATTATGTCTTACCTAATTAAGAATTATTAAATCTAAATTCTTATTATCTATAATTGACAGTTGACTGTCGTCATTCTTTGTCTTCCTTTTCCTCTCCCTCATCCCATTCATAATTAAATTCAATAACTAACATAATTTAAATATGAATAATTCTAATTAAAATGAAATAAAATAAATAACAATAAAAATAACTAACAACAATAATTAATTAATAACTAAAAAAAATTATTTAAAATTAATAACTAACAATAATAATAAACAAGTAGACAACTAAAATTTTTCAATCAATTAAATACTAATTCTAATTTTTATATTGATAATAAAATAAAATTATTAATCTCAATAATTTTAAAATTATTAACTAAAGTAAATACTAACAAAAATAACTAAATTATTTTCTAACTAAAATTTTAAAATTAAATAGTGACAAAAATTTAAAAATTAATAACAAGATTAAATACTAATCGAAAATTTTAAATTATTAATTAAACTAAATACTAACTAAAATAGATAAATTAAATACTAACTAAAATTTTTAAATTAATAAATAAATTAAATATACTAATACGATTGTTAATCTCGGACTGTCAAAATTTACAATGTTTGCAATTTACTTCTACTAAAATTAATTGATTATAAATATTGTGTTGAGATGAAGAAAATTGAATTGAGAGAGATTGAATAAGTGAAAAAAAATAATTTGGAGGTGAAAATGAATAATTATTTATAAGAAAAATAAAAAAAATTAAAAATTAAAAAAAAAAATTAAACGTTACAAATTATAACGTTGCAATTTACAACGTTACTCTCTTCTTCCATATTTGCAGATTACAGATAATTTTTTTTTTTGTTTCAACGGGTTGAACCGTCGATTTGAGCCGATTCAATTCGCCGTTTCAACGTTGTAACGAGTCTGTTACGAGCTGAGTTTCCTATTCTAAATAGTTTGAACAGGCACGGTCTGAATTTTAGGATCAAAGCCGATCCGGTGAACAGTGATATATAGAACTAGCAGTGTAACTTGGTCGTGCTAGGCTCAAATTGTACCAACCTAGCACCCTGCTCGTTAGACACTGCTTAAGAGGAAGAAGGTATTTTCTAGTTTACTATTTCTTTGCTGTAATAAGAAGGTCGAGTGATGTATAGAACTAGCGGTGTAACTAGGCTGCGTTAGGCTCAGGTTGTACAAATTGGGCTGGGCTCTGCCTATATGAGCCGGAATGGCCCAATTTACAACTCTATTTTAACTGTTTTATAGCAAGTCATTAACCATTTTTAAGTCAACAAGAAATGGCCACCGTGAGATGCATTTTCAATACAACATTTGAAATTATGTACTAAACTAAAATTATAAATTGCAATATAACCCTCAATTTTTCTCTTTATTTTATTTTGGTATCAACTGCTAGCAAAACATAAAAAGTGACCCGTACATGTACTCGGGTCTTAATCAGACTAGACCTTGCTATTTGGTAGACTACAATGTCCACCAGCCCAAGTACTCAAAATCTCTCTACTAAGCCCAATCATCTCAAGGAGTTGACAAATACTGAATAGGTTCCCAATAACGAAAGCTAATGAAGCTGGAGATATAGCTGTCAGACCCAGAAGAAGACCGAATATTCTAATTGGCCTGAGCAATAACCACTCAACCGGCGAGCTAGAAAACCTTGTTCGGTGCCGAGAATTGATGAATTTTAAATCACATCTGTTATGCGATAAAACTGTTAAATATTAAATATCAATGAAAAAATAAGTAAATTTCATCAAAAGCAATACTAGACTATTTTTAACTTCACTTCCAAAATTAAACGAAATCACTACAAATCGAGAGACTCAAATGTCAAGCGAGGAACCGGAGAATAGAGTAATTGTTTGGTATTGTTTATAATTATATGATCACTTTCAAATCATAATTATTAAAAAATAAATAAAATTATTAATAATTATATATATAATAATTAAAATATAAGTGAGTGATAAATATTATTTATAAGTAAAAGAGGTTGTTTACTAAACACATATATTTTATTTCTTAAATTAAACTAAAATATAATAGTTGCAATTCGAATTATTATTATTATTATTTTATTTATGAATTATTATTCAAATTTAGAGTCTATTTGGTAGTGCTAATTAATACTAAATTAAAAAAATACAAGTGCTTATTCATGTATTTAACTATTTATTTTAAAGGTATTTATCAAATTTTATCAACACTACAACAATTTTTAAATAAAGACATAATTATATTCTAATTAAAATAACGGTTAAAA
>JAXCLQ010072184.1:0-10591 GCA_035584115.1 Cedrela odorata
GATAACACGTGTTTGATGTAGTGATGTATTGAATTATATTAATATTTAATTTTTTAAAAAATTATGCAAATAATTAATATATAATTATTAAAAAGAGTACATATATATATATATATGTGTGTAATATTATAATATATTATATTATTATATTATATTATTTATATTTATATTATATTGGTTCGGCTATTCGCAGAGTATAATTAAATCTACTATTTGTTTCTACTTTTTCTAATTTAATTGAAGGTTCTTTAAAATGTTTTAAACTATTGGGATAAGAGAATGATGATCTACTAGATTGAGTATCAGAATAATTAGTTGTTTTAGATTTTTCTCTGAATGAATTAAATCTTAATAATACTTTTCTATCTAAAGTTTCAATTAATTTTGATAATTTTTTTTGTACTAAATTTCTAGGTAGTTGAGGATTCTCTATTTTTCATTCTTCTGAGATAGAAATTTCATTCCATTGAAGTAATTTTGGAGTGTATGATAATGTAGGAGTATTTTCATCTTTTGTTTCTATCACTAATATTGTAGTTTCTTTTCTATAATATTGTAATATACATCTAGGATTAAATTCAGAGGTTGTATGTTTAAAGTATACTTTGTATAATAATAAGTATCCATGTCTGTTGTCTCTAAATTTAACATCGGGTAAATGAATATTTAAAACTAAAGCATCTACAATAGTTGGATCATGTAAACTAATTTAAAAGTTTGGGGCATAACTAAAGTAAACTGCACCATTGCATAAGTTTTATTGTATTACTCCTAAAAGTGAATCTTCAAATTTATGTAAAATTTTATCTATTAATAACATTAGTACTGGGGAATCTAAGCCTATTCTGGATAAGAGTTTTATGGCTATTTGATTAAGTCCAAAATGTATATAATTAAAATATTTTTTTTATATATTTAGCTAATACTATTTTATTGAGTAGTTTAATTTTTTCGAATTCGTTTTGCAATGATAAAGTTTCTTATTGTTCTTTGATTAAATAAGTAGTTTTTAAATCAAATGTTCATATTTCTTAAATATTGTCATGTGAAACATATGGTAATTTATCTTTTGCTATTAAATTATTTATTTTTGACATTATTTCTCTAAATCTTATAGTCCTAGAAAACTCTTTGGCTTTTGAACTAAATAATTTCTTCATTAATAATGCCATATTTTAAGACTATTACTATTCACTATTCCTCACAATACAACTCTTAGGTCAAGGGAGCTATAGGAATACTTAAATAATCCAACGGTCTAACGGCCTCTTTCGAGATTTACTGCTTGGTACGCCTGATTTATTAATGTATGAACAGCTCTCACTGCTACCTTTTCAACCTTCAAATAGTGTATTCTAAGAACAAATGAACAATAATATTCCTAATATATATTATTAACAATTCAACTATTTGACACAGTCAAGAAATACAAATAGATGAATAAAGTCGACGTTATATAATGGTTTTAAGCGACTTCCATCTGAATAATTCAACTATATCACAACTTGGATTTTCTTCTATCAGAGAAAAATAAACAAATAAAAAACAATAATGCTTCATATGTAAATTTGAATTTTGTTCAACGATCATCAACTTGGAATCTAAATTTAATTTCTAATTGACTTCACAATCAGTAGGTCAACTGATTGTTGTTTATCACCATGAGTCAACTCTCTGTCCCAAACAAGCATTCAAACGTATTTCATCCGGGGTAGATCTATCATAAATATGTTTTGGTCTGCAACCAGCCAAGTCCACGGCTGAGTGTGGTGGAATTCCAAGTTGCTATGAAAAAGTCTTGATGAATCACCACAGCTAGCTAGTTTACCCCGCATTAAAATGTCTATTGTGAATAATTAGTCTACCTTTGCTGCGAATGTCCAGATTTATATTTATGATCACTCGTTGCAATGATTAAAATATACTTATTATATAAAAATTTAACATTATGTTACCTAACACTAGCATAATATCTCAAATAATTACGTCAAAAAGATAAATTATAAAATAAATAAATAAATAAATAAATTCACCATCAAATTTAACATTTATGTTACCTAACATTAAAACTTCTATTGTGATTAATTAGTCTACCTGCGAAAGTGCACAAACGTATTGGTGATATATATTGATCACTTATTGTAATGATTAAAATATACTCATAATAATAAATTGTAACAGTATGGTACCTAACACTAGGATAATATCCTAAATAATTAGATCAAATAGATAAATTGTAAAATAAAAAAATAAATTCACCTTCAAAGTTTCCTTACCATGCTTAACGCACGTTAGAAAAGCGAGTAAATGTTTTTTTAGATCAACACTGAAAGGTGGAATTATTCTTTTTGGGTATGTTTGGCTGGATATACTAGATTGTATTATTTCAATTGAATTAGATTAGACTGGACTGCAATAAATTAAATAAAAACTTATACAATGTTTGGTGCAACAGGTCATGTGCTATATTATAAGATAACACCTGTTTGATGTAGTGATGTATTGAATTATATTAATATTTAATTTTTTTAAAAATTATGCAAATAATTAATATATAATTAATAAAAAGAGTACATATTTATATGTATGTAATATTATAATATATCATATTATTATATTATATTATTTATATTTATATTTATATTATATTTAATTTATAAAAAATAAAATTTAATGTTCACCATCATCGACAGTCGTACACTGATATTGTCACATTCTAGAATCTCTAGAATTAATCGATAGAATTAATCGATAGAAAATAATACTAACTTGTCTCCCTCAACCTCATATTACCATGCAATTTGAGGATATAACCTTTATAACTTGTTATATATATATATATATATATATTAAAAACACACATAGAATTTCACTCAACTCAACATATAATTATAATACATAAAATGGACTCAGTTCATCAGAAATTACTAAAAGGACTCTATGCCCAAGACATACAGATATACCAACCACCATCAAGTACTTGTACACAATCCAATAAGCATTAACACATATACATGACCACGGCATCATAAAATACAAATTAGGGCTATAATGTCTGAACCAAACATAACTATGCATATGTAGAACCCAAAACCTCTAATGACTGCATGCCAATATCCTGGTCCACTAGCTTGCCCTCAAGGAAAATTGCTATACGTCTGGATCATACAAAAAAACTTACAAAATTGAAGTGAAGAGAAAGGTAAGTCTTGGAGAGATTTAGTGAGTAAAAAGAAAAATATCAATGAAATCATTATATAATTATACCTCAAGGAAGTAAGAACTGAACATAATCATTTATCTATTCATTACTTATACATATTATAGGTATCATCTTATATAAATATATATATATATATATATATATCATACACATAACATCATTGGCTGGTCTATGTCCAAGCTACTTGTTTCATCAGACAAAGGGACGGTCAATACCCAGGGCTATACCCTTCACCGGGTAGAGGAATGATCATAACTGGACCTATAGATCAATATTGTAGCACACGCACACACATGCAATCACACACACAAACACACACACACACACACACATACATATCATAAATAAAGAATTCATATCAAAATCATATTCAACCTTCTCTTAGCCTTAAACTCATATAATTCATAAATACTTTCAAAAGTAATTAATAACTCAACACATCATTTCCATATACATAATTATAATAATAAATATAATAATAAACATCACATAAAAAAATAAAGTATAAGTATTCCACTCATAAGCTTGCTGTCACTAATTGAACGAAGTCTGGATCAATGAGGGCTAAACTACCTCTCCCTCAAAGTATCTATAACACAGTATTACCAAATATCTACGTCCCCGACCCCTAGGTGCAAGTTATCAAGCCATGAAAGAGCCTTGGTCAAAGGCGTCGGCCTAAGAAACCCCACTGACACTAACGTGTCTTCAAGGTGGCATGACTATCTAAATTTATAAGAAATAATAAGATTAATCTATCAAAAATTCTATAAGTCTAACAATTTTTTTTTTTAAAGATAAACCATGTAGATCAGATATTAGGGTAGTGCCTTGCATACAAGTATCTCGGGCATACCGTATACAAGACCCTACTGTTGGTGAAGTATACCCTAGAAACCATTCGTTTTGTCAGTTTCAAAGTACTTTGTATTGAATCACTGTATATTATGTATTATACATTATAATAATATAGAAATTGTTTCTAATTCATATGTGTATATTATTTTCTCTTTCTAATCATACTAATAAATAGAGTATGCATATGAATAGCCTAACTAATATGTTTATCTAAACTATTCCCTACGTAAATGGTATAGATCGAGCATTTGTATCATGAAATAGGCATACATAATACCTACGATGAATATCATGAAATGATATTAGTGCAGGTGACAATGAAAAGTCATGTCATTAGAGCATTAGTGTGGATTAACAATTAGATAACTATTTTTCGAATGTGATCAAAGAAATGATGAATCACATGGAATGTATGTAGTCAATGATTCATCATTGGATTATAATAGTATATGGGTGATCCTTTGACATAAAACATCATAATCGACATTCGATATGAATGCATATAGTTCTTATGATGTATGTGTGCAGGACTAATCACGTTTTACATAAAAACTCAGTTTGGTTATGTGTTGTTTATATTAAGATGCGAATGACTGTCAATAAGGAATCCTCTGACTTGATTCATATTTGAGTTCCCAATCGGGTATCGATAAACGTCTGAAACCCAAATCTCTAGCCATGGTACAGTATAAGTCACATGAAAGAGTTTTATGGTAACGAGTTCAGTACGTGGTGACCAATAAATCGAAAAAATACTGAGTTTAGAGTTTTTGATATCCATAAGCCTTAATTTAACTGGGATTAGACGAACAAAAGGATTTTATACACACAGAATGTGCAATTGGTAACAAAAAGGTTCAATGAAGATGTTTTTTTTATTGTAGTTTAAGGATTATGACATATTGCTAGAAGTTAATCATAGTCGTTAAGTTCAAATAGTTTGAAATGGAGCCGAAAAGTTTGATTCCAGCTCATGATTAACATTACAATGAATCCAAAAGATTATAACCAATAATTTGAGTTTTTTCTTACTTAAATAGAGAAAATAATATTATCTGCAAGAGAACTAACACTCTCAGTGATAATATTAGGCTAAAAAACTGTAAACGGTTTATATGTTAAATTATTTAACAGTTATGAGAACTTTATAAAATAACCCAAATGTAATTTAAAGAAAGTTACATTATTCCATTAATATAATATGATATAAATGAAATTGAATGAAGTTGGTCAAAATTGGTTTGACTAGTTTTAGGATAAATTTATCATTAAAATATTTAATGAGGGCAAAATAGTTATTTCATAATTTTACTATTACAAAACTTGTTGGACAAGCTTTGAAACATGCTTGTTATTGACAAAATTCATGAGGGATACTTTAGTAAAAGGTGTGGGACTATATAAAGAGGTCAATTCTCATTTTTAAATAGAATAATTTAGAATTATTAAGAAAAATTGAGAAAATAAGAAAAGCTTTCTTTCTCTCTACAAGTGGCCAAGCGAGAAGGAAGTTTAAGGGTTTGAAATTTTAGAGATTTCATAGTTTTGAAACTCAAATCATTTTTATCCAATACTTATGTAAGTATTTAATGTATTAATTTATTTATTTTATGAAAATAAAACTCTAATCGTATGAAAAAATTACATAAATCCTAAATTAATTAACCATCCCTAATCAACCTATCACTTACCCTAACCATGCAGTTACAAACCTTTAGATCATGCTCTAATACCAACTTTGTCACATACTAGAATTCATGGAATGTGATTGGATGAAGACAAGATTAACTTGTCTTCCTCAACCTCATATTACCATGCAATCTGAGGACATAACATTTATAACTTGTTATATACATATTAAACAAACACATATGGAATTTCATCCAAATTAACACTTAATTATAATGCACAAAATGAACTTAGTTCATCAGTAACTGCTACAAGGGTTTTTTGCCCAAGACATACATATATACCAACCACTATCAAGTACATATATTCAGTACTATCGAATATTATGCATATCTTGTTGCTAGAAAAATGTGGTAGAATCTGTTTTTGATGCCTATAGTTGTAATGTCTTCTTTGCAGCAAGCTGAAAGTGCTTTGGCAAAAATTGAACAGCCTTGATTGAAAGTTATCAAGAAGTTAGAAGTTGCCACAAAGCCTCTGAGGAAATCTATCATTAAGCATGACCTGCTTAATCAAAACAATAAAGATGTTAGACTCTATGTGGCTACTTGTGTCATTGAAATTTTTTGGTTTCTGGCCTTTGAACCACCCTTCGAAGACAAACATCTTAGGGTACAAGTTTTTTAAGTATGAATGTTTTGTGTCTTCATTCTTCTACTTAAGTGCCTAAGTTATTTTTCTATTCATGTGTATCTTTGCAACTTACTTGAATTTTCTCATTCCAGGAAGTTTTTGAACTTATTATCAGTTTGTTTAAGGAGCTAAGTAATACTAGATGCCCATTCTTTTCAAAGAAGGTTAAGATACTAGAGATCATTGCTCAATGTAAATGTTTTGTCAAAATGCTGGATATCGACAACAATGATTTAGTTATCCAAATGTTTAATAATTTTTTCTCTGTTATGAGGTCAATTCCTTTCTCTTTCTTTATTTTTAGTATCTAACTTCCTTTTTTTTTAAGTTACTTCATGCTTGTTATATCAAGCGCCATTTTGTTATTACCTTTTGTTAAGTTAATCTCATTCTTTTTGATGTGTTTAACTCGAACTATTGTATATGTTAAGCTATATAAGTATTACCTTGACTGTATTATAGTAAAACAGATAATGACTTTGCTTAATTATTTTCTGTCTTTTAGATAAACTTGTTGGTTATATGCCCTAGATCCAATAGGGATAAATATGTAATTGTATATTATTATATTGATTAATAAAATTGACAATTTATTTATAAGTTTTGGCTATGTTAACTACTAATATATAAAGTCCTTAGAATGACAATTAAATGAATTAACTTAAGTTTAATTTATGAGATCTCGTCATTCTTAAATATTCTCAATCGTAGAATTATCAACATTAAGACATTGATAAATTCAGATTAGATTAGCATATGTTATGTCTACTTCTTTGGAGAATAAATGTAACTAATCTCATAAGCTACTAGTGAAGATGTTCACTTAGTCTAATATATGAATTCTTGTTAGAGAATAAGTTCATCGAACTGACCCGTTTGAGAAACTCATATGGAGTGTTATCTATGTGTCTATGGCATTTCTCTTAGTTACGATGGTATGATTGATCTTTAGACTTGAGATCTTTATGATACCTTGTTTATGGATCATATATGCTTTGGCATTACATTTTCGTTGTTCATAAGGAGATTGCACATAGGGTAATGATTAGGTAATATGAGAAGCACGCAAAGGTTGTGAGAGATCAATAAATAATTTTCTGCTTTGAATAACATAGAGTCGATATCTTAAGAGGCGCCATTTTGACATAAGTGATAATATAAGTCCATAGCTATGACGAGTTCTTAAAAGAGTTTCAGAAATTCTAAAATTATATTATAAGTTTCAGTCGAAACAATAACCATAATTTAATAGAGTAGATATTTTTTATACTATAGAATTTTTGGTGGGATATATATGAGACAAAATGATTGTATCATACGGTAATCGTATACAGACTAAGTTTTACAAATTTAGTATTCTTTCTCAATTGAGGATCATGATGTATTGCTAGATGCCGCTCATGATCTATGGAATTTAGTTTCTTAATTAAAGAGTTAATTGAGGATAAATTAATTAAATTAATTTATCTAGACTTAAGAAATCTATAACTATTCTCATTGCCAATATAAGAAAGAACCTAATGGGTCACACATTAAAAGGTATTTCGGAATTAAGGTTAAATTATGTAGATAAATGATTAAAGACTTAATTGTTAAGTTCATAATCTTTAAGAGTTTATTTAATAGTTTGAAAATTATTAAGATTAATTATAATTATATAAAGTATTTGTATTTAATTATAAGTTTTTTAATTTGATTAAGATAATATTATTTAATTAATTAGATTAATTAAATATTATTTAATTTATAAAAATAGATTACTAATAAGATTAGAAATCTATTTAGTAACTTTTCTATTTAAATTAGGATTTGAAAAGTCAAAATATGAAACCTATATAAACCCAAATTTTTGCCTAAAAACGTATATAAATGTGAAGAGAGAATTTTCTTCAAGAGTTGAGAGAAAATTATATTAGCCAAAAACTCTCTATTTGTCTCTTTTCAAGAACTAACATTTATGAAAAAACACTCTATATAATTAAGATTTAAGAAAATCTTAAAACCCTAATTCTCTACCTTAAATCTTAAAACTCTAATTCTCTACCTTGTGTGGATTACCATTAGAGCCTACACACTTGAATGGCTGATTTAGAAAAAAGGTGTTTGTGCAGTCCCTGTATTTGAGTTATAGCTTTTGGTTTCGATATCTGATTAATGCGATTCAAGAAGCTCTCAAAAGAAGATTCGAAGATCTACAACTTTGTATTTCACGAAAAAATTCAGATTCAAATATTTTAAAGATCAAAATAATATTTAAAGTTATGGAGCTGTAGAAAATCTGAGAAAGTGTTAATTTAGTCCCGTTAGTGGTGAAGATTTAAGGTAATATCTTAATACAATTATTTATTTTTTGTTGATATTATAAAGTATGATAAATAGCATAATTTTAGCGTAAAAATTAATAATATTTAATTAATACGATTAATTAAAATAAAATTTAAATTCTATTGCGTATAATATGCTTAATTTCCAACAAAACTGTTATAAAAAAAAAAGAAAAAGAAAATACTTTAGATAAACAAATTAAAAGATTAGAATGATTGGCCTCTTGCCCTTCAAACCCCCCATCCCCCAGATTGAATCATGGATATAATGGTTTATATGATTTTTAAACAAATGGAGTGATTTGTATTGGATTGAAAGATCTCAATTTAAAAAGATAATCTCACTTTTGGTTTTGCTTGGCTATGCGCGCTTAAGTCACCTAAATTTTATAGATATCACTATTATCACCAACTGTTATATGATCATAGAAAAACCTGCTTGATGCAAATTCCTCCAGATATCCTCTTTTTTTAAGTTGATACCTTGAACCTACATAATCCAAATATTTCATGTTGGGGCTAGTCTAGAACGCATAAGGTTCATGAAAATAAAGACACGAGATGGTTTTACAAGCAAAGATGAATGGTACCCCGAGACCGACCTCTACCTAAGGAAAATTGTTTCAGTGATAGGAATCGAGACCTTTCAAAGTAGCTAGGAGGCTCGAATCGAATCTTAGCCTAAAGGACGCTTTAGCAAGGCCTCGGCCTCGGCCATAATTTATAAGGTCTTGGAATATGTGATCCACAAAGGTCTAGGTCTCAGTTTCGGTCTCGAAAAGGTGACATCTTGTTTTATCATGAATAACGATCCCCAAGCAAGGATTGCCGAGACCTCGCCGCAGTTGCGTATTAGTGAAGGATTCATCTCCTTCCCATACATTCTCAAGTCCTTTCAAAATAAGGATTTTTGCCAAAATAGGTTTCTTACATAATAAGAATCCTGAGGATATAATAAGAATCCTAAGGATACAATCCTACTAAAAACTGATGTTTAGTTTATGGAATCTCTGCAATTTTCGTACAAGAGGATTCTAGTTGTTCGATTTCAGTGTTCTACCATATTAAGGAGATGATAACACTTATAAAAGGGAATTAGCGGCAACCAGGTAAGAGGACGAAACCTGGAAAAAAAAAAAAAGATTATTATCAGCTTTACTGAAGATTTTCCTTCAAAATTTATAAAGTAAAACCTTAACTTAAACATCGAAGAGTTTTCGCCGAGCAACCGACTTTTTACCCCAAAGCTAATAATTGTAATTACAGGTTAAAAATGAAAGAAGAGAGAAAATTATTGCTGGTGCACGAAATTCACGAAAGGAATTTTTGTTGCACCAACAATGATTTTTAGACAAATGGAGTGATTTGTATGGATTGGAAGATCTCAATTTAAAAAGATAATCCCACTTTTGGTTCTGCTTGGCTTCGCGCTCTTAAGTCCCCTAAACTTGATAGATATCACCATTATCACCATCTGTTATATGATCATAGAAGAACCTGCCTGACGCAAATTCCTCCATATATCCTCTTTTTTTAAGTTGATACCTTGAACCTGCATAATCCAGATATTTCAGTCGGATATCCTCTTTAGCGAGAGCCTTCACTGAAATCATTAAATATTTCAACTTTAAGCGTTCAATGGAATCCTCATATTTTATTCACTTAATTTTAATCTTTTAATTTTTGCTGTTACTTTTCTTATAGTGTAGGTTTCTTATTTGGTTCTGTTGCTATTCAATATGTTTAATGTGTTCAAATAACTTCATTAGTCTCATTTATCTATATGCTTTTGACTCACGTGTAAAAATCATGTCATGCTTTATTTTTTCTTAAGATATATTTAATGCAAATTTTCCTGAAAGTT
>JAXCLQ010072186.1:0-10587 GCA_035584115.1 Cedrela odorata
GAGTATCTGCATCACCATTGCCACACAATCATTGTTCATTGTGATCTTAAACCAAGCAATGTTTTACTTGACAATGAAATGGTTGCTCATGTTGGCGATTTTGGGTTAGCTAGGCTCCTTCTCGATAACTCTCCAATTCAAACCAGCTCAAGCAGGGTAAAAGGATCTCTTGGTTATATTGCTCCAGGTAACATCATTCCTTGTCTTGGAACCAATGCATTTTGTTCTTCAATTGCTCATTTTCATCAATTCTAAACATCATTCTTGAATTGTTCTTCACAATAATCAAACAACCTTTTTTTCTAAAGGTATTTCTTGCTAATGACAAATGCTTAAAGCGCAGAGTATGGTGCTACGGGCGAGGTTTCAACATACGGAGATGTGTTCAGTTTCGGAATCCTATTGCTGGAAATGTTCACAGGAAGGGGACCGACCGATGAAATGTTCAAGGAAGGCCTTAGTCTTCACAGCTTTGCAAAGATGGCTCTTCCAGATCATGTGGCGGAAATTCTCGACCCAATGATTCTTGAAGAAGCACTTCAAATTCAAGATGACATCGTCAAGGAATTGCAACCAAAGTTGGAGAGAAAAATTCATGACATCTTTCTGTCAATACTGAAGGTAGGAGTCCTGTGCTCGGCAGAATTTCCAAGTGATAGAATGCAGATCAAAGATGCCATCATGGAATTGCAAGAAGCAGAAAAAATGATCCAGGCGATTAGATTATAATAGAAATGAAATTTGTCTTTAATTAGAACGGTAAATTGTGTTGTGTGCTACAGGCAAAAGTTGAAGTCCATAATATTTGGTAGTGGGTTTGTATCCTACCCAAATTTTAAGAGCTGAGTTTGACTTGGCCCATTTCTTTTTTCTAATACTATTTGTATGTCTTGTGCTTTCCTATGTTGTACTGTTACTAATAATATTTTTAAAATTTTCTCCTTTTGAATTATTTTCTTAAAAAAATTATTTATTTATATTTGTGTTAATGTATTCAACTATCCTGAAATATGAATCCAGGACAAGTTCAATTGAAATTTCATAGTTTCAGACCTTCGCTAGAACAATAGAGTTTTAGTTACTTCAAAAAATGGTGATCTGCAAGACTTTATATGTGTGCCGTAATTTATGTCGTAACACTTGCAAAAGTAAACTACTTGCCAATTCAACCTTAATTCGGTAGAATTATAATTTAATCCCTCAACTTTTATATCATTCTCTTTTAACTATATTATATTATTGTTATTGTTATTGTTATGTTTGTATTAACTTTAGTCAAGAGTTTACAGTTTCTCAAGAGAAAAAAAAAATCAGCAATGCAGCACTTGTTAGTTACTTAAGGCAATTATAAACTAGCAAGGCAGCCCTTTATACAGTTGACCATCAATTAAAAAATCATACCATATTATTGTGTAGTAAAAGTTTTTAAAATGTTGAGAAAAAAAAATTAGGATTGACAGTTTAGATATGTACTGTGAAGGTCGAGTCCATAATTTTTTTAATCCAAATTGAACAAAATCTACCCTCACAGTTTATTTAATATGGGAAAAATACCTCATAATTTATGGGACTCGAACCAAGACATTCTTTGGTGGGGGCCTTTGTTCTTACCGGGGGACAACTAGGTTCAGGGGAGGGTTTGATTAGAATACTCAAGATTGGAGTTGCCTTGTTCAGTAGAATTTCCTGGAGACCAAATGGACATTAGTGATGTTGTAAATAATCTGCACAATGTCAGAAACACACTTCTTCGACGATGGATTTACTAAAACTCAACTCAAGCGGCGGGAAATAAAATTTATCTTTCCCAAGTAGGATTGAACCCCAAGTCTCTTTTCAGGCTTATCCTGATTATTTAAGTAATCTCAAATGCAAAATGGCTATGCTTAGAATGTTTTCATATGATTTCTTAATTAATTTTTATATTTTAGAGCAGTTGCATCCGTCTACTTTGAGTTACAATTTTACTGCACGCCTCGACTACATAGAGTACTTTTAACCTACTAATAAATTTATTTAGAATTAATCATATTATATGCAGCGACAAAAATTTAAAAATTACTTTAATTAATCATATTAATTAATATTCATTAATTCTCATGCCAAGATCATATTATTTAATATACTTTATAATATCAATTAAATATAAAATATAGGATTAAGATCTTACCTTAAATCTTCACCACCAATAGGGATAAATTAAGAGTTCCTCAAATTTTCTACAGATCTGTAATTTTAATTACCGTTTTAACCTTTAAAACGTGTGAATCTGGATTTCTTCGCAAAATGAAAAGTTATAGATCTTCTTAAGTCGTATTAATCTGAGATCTGAACCAAAAGTTATGACTCAAATATGGAAACTGCACAAACACCCTTTTCTAGATTAGCCACCCAAGTGTGTGACTTCTAATGGTAATCTACATAAAGTAGAGAATTAGAGTTTTAAGATTTTCCTAAATTTTAATTATGTAGTATATCTTTTCATGAATGCTAGTTCTTAAAAAGAGACAAAGTTAAGAGTTTTTAGCTAAAAGAATTTTCTCTCAACTCTTGAAGAAAACTCTCTCTTTGCATTCACGTATGTTTTATAGCTAAAACCGGGGTTTATATAGGTTTCATGTTTTGATTTTTTAAATCCTAATTCAAAATGTCATTAGGTAAATTCCTAATCTTATTAATAATCTATTTTAAAATTAAATATTATTTAATTAATCTAATTAATTAAATAATATTATCTTAATTTAATTAATTAAATAACATTATTCTAATCAATTTTAAAATTAAATAATATTATCTTAATCAAATTTAGAAATCTATAATTAAATACAAACACTTTGCATAATTATAATTTAACTCCAAATAGTTTCTAAAACTATTAAATAAACCTTTAAAGATTATGAACTTAACAATTAAGTCATTAATCATTTATCTACATAATATAACCTTAATTCTTCAATACCTTTTAGTGTGTGACCCATTAGGTTCTTTCTTATGTTGGCAATGGAGATATTTATAGATTTCTTAAGTCTAGATAAATTAATCTAATTAATTTATCATCAATTAACTCTTTAATTAAGAAACTAATTTCCATAGATCAAGAGTGGCATCTAGCAATGCGTCATGACCCCCAATTGAAAAAGGATACTAAAATTAGTAAAACCTAGTCCGTATATAATTACCGTATGATATAATCCTTTCGCCTTATACATATTCTATAAATTATAGAGTATGAAAAATGTCTACTCTATTATATCATGGTTATTGAAACTTTTGATTAAAGCTGATAATATAATTTTAGAATTTCTGAAACTTCTTTCAGAACTCGCTATAGCCTTGGACTTATATTATTACTTATGTCAAACTAATGCTCATTGATATATCGACTCTATATTATCCAGAGCGGCAAATCCTTTACTGATCTCTCATAACCTTCGCGTGCTTTTCATATTGCCCAATCATTACCCTATGCGCAATTTCGCTATGAACGACGGAGGTGTAATGTCAAAGCATATATGATCCACAAATATGGTACCATAAAGATTTCAAGTCTAAGGATTAGTCATACCATCGTAACTGAGAGAAATCTCATAGACACGTGAATAACACTCTATATGGGTTTCTCAAGCGGGTCAGTTCGATGAATTTATTCTCTAATAAACATACATATATTAGATTAAGTAAATACCTTCACTAGTAGCTTATGAGATCAGCTATCTTCCTTCTCTAAGAAAGGAGACATAACATATGCCGATCTAACTAGATTTATTAATGTCCTAGTATTGATAATCCTATGATCGTAAACATTTAAGAATGATGGGATCTCATAAATTAAATTTAAATTAATTCTTATAATTGTCATTTTAAGGACTGTATATAAGTAGTCAATATAGACAAAACTTATAAATAAATTGTCAATTTTATTAATCAATACAATAATGTACAATTACATATTTGTCCATATTGAATCTAGGGCATATAACCAACAAAATTCTCTTCTAAATATTTTGGAATTTTAATCAAGTCGAGATATTTCGATTATTTCGATTCTATCGAGAATTTTATACCAAGAACTAAATACTTAAAAGGGACAAATAGGTAGTATCAACCTCCAAGGAAATCGGAAGCAGGAAAAATATTTCAGGACAAACTATAAAATTACAGCAATAAAACCAGGCAATTGATCTTTGTTTACTCGCAATTGAACTGTCATTTTCAAAATCCAGAAACCTAAAAGATGAGCTGAAACTTTGTTGAGTGCTCACTCATCTCAATTTCCTTCTGTTCTTATTTTACAACCTAAGAAAGAAGTCCTCTAAATGCATGCAGATTTTTTACTACAACATTCATGGTCATCCGCTCTCTCGGCGCAGCTGTGTAATATACAAGTCCAATTCTCAACACCGAAACCAAGCAATCTTCTAATTTCCTTTTGAGTATTAACTCGGTGATCAATGTCTGTAATCATCACTCTCTCTTCTACGCCACCTTCAACTGTTTCATCACGACTTTCTTCTTCAAATGGCATCGATAGGTCTAGAATGTCCATGAGACGGTTGGGGAAAGCCATTGACACAAACCTGTGTATGCTCAAATCGTCTTTAAACATGTCATCTGTTGGTCTTTTTCTTGTGAACATCTCCAGCAAAAGTATGCCATAGCTGTATATATCTCCTAGTATGGAAACCTGGCCATTCATGTACTCTGCAATTTGTAAAATTTTCCATTAGAATTCCAAAGCTGATGCTTTTTAAGACAGAAGTAAGGTATAATTTGACTGATTGAAATATTAAATGGAGGAATGTAACCAATGGAACCCTTGAGCCCAATTGACATTGGTTGATTATTGGAGGGACTATCTGATGCTTCAAAGAGGAATTTTACCAATCTAAAGTCACCAACATGAGCTGTCATATTATCATCAAGGAGTACATTGCTTGGCTTTAGATCACAATGCGCAACTGGTGTTTCACAATGTAGAAGCAACATCTATTGCTATATTCAATTGCTGCATAAAAGTCAAATCTCTTAATCCGATCTTGCTCATTTCTACTCGGATGCAGCCACTGGTCCAGATTTCCATTGGACATGAAATCAAAAACTAAACCCTTGAAATCATTGCCTTCATGATCAACACTTGAGCAAGCAGTAATAATCCTCAAAATGTTACGGTGTCGTTTAGTTTACAAAGCATCGCATTCGTCAATGAAACTCTTTAAAACTCCTTGCTGTTGAAGTTTTAATACCTTAATTGCAATAATTGTTCCATCACCAAAAATACCTTTGTATAGAGACCCAAAACCAATCAAATTTACTTCAGAAAAGTTATGAGTTGATCTTTAGATCTCTGAGTAAGACGGACCTGATTGTCGCTTATTGGAAGAAATGGAACGCCTCCTCGAGGCTTTTACTATACAATATACAATAAATGCACTCAAGAAAAGAGTAAAAAATATGACTGCAATAGTTACTGGGATTACTACTTTGGGGCCAAGATGTTTTCCTGAATTTTTTTTGGAGCATTCAGGTAAAAGCAATTCTGGGATGCGGCCACAAAGCTTATAATTATATTATAATTACATCCCAATAGCTGCCATATTCTTGCCATCCAACAATTTTATTGTTTAACTTTAATTAAAATTTGTGGGACCTTTGAGCTGCCATTTCAATTGGTGGCATGAGAGCATAACTCTAAATCTTTTATAACATGCGGGGTTCTTTTTATGAAATTTTAGGACTTTAATTAAAGTTAAACAATAAATTAGTTAGATGGTAAGAATATGACACAACCTAAGTCTTTTATGGCATCTGGGATGCAGTTTGAAATGCAGATTCAATTGGTGTCGGGAGAGCACAAATTTTTTTTTTTTGTATAGTATTTATTGTACCCCGAAGAACCTTGAAACTCCACAAAAGAGCAATTGTCATTGGCAGGGAGCAGCATTGTGGAACTCTAACAAAGTTTATTGAGTTGTGAACTATTTTTTCTGCAACATTTAAAATTTTCCAATTGAAAAATATAAATTTTGCAGATAAGAAGTCGGTGTCAGATACATCTAGTCAAATTATGTAAATTGCAAAACGTCTAAAATAGACGTTAAATTAAAGTTATTGAAGTTTCAACAACATAGCAAGTTTTTCACGTATTTTGACATGTTTGTGAGAATAAAGAAGTTTGCCAGGTCTTTTTTTTCTTACTTATAAATTATAATTCAATAAAATCAGCCATGAAAAATGAAACAAAAAATCAATTAACTCTTGTCAGTGATTATATAAAGCAACAGTAACTTTTGGAATCTTAAAGAGTTTTGATGCAGCCAAAAAATAAAAGAGATTTTGTGAAGAGAAAATTATAAATAAAAGAGAGAGAAAATAGGTGACGAGATAAGAGAAAATTAAGTAAGAAAAAAATTAGGATGAAAGATGTTACATTAAAAAATATAACTATGAAAAGACACAAAAAAATTTCGTGTAATTAAATATAGAAAATCACTCTATTTATTACATTTAATTCTCACCCTTGATAAAATATTGGTCTAAGTGTTAAAATTAATGTAAAAATTTGTGTAAGGTTGAGAAACTTTCGATCCAAATCTTTAACAACTGAAAGAGAGGATTTAAATTCTTTAACTAATATTTTATTTTTTGTTAAACATTATTTACACCACACATATTATACGTGTAATTTATTAATATTTTTAAGTGTCAACTTATATTCATTAATAAATTTAGAAGATTATTTTCTTTCAATCTTACTAAGTTTTAACTTATAATCATTAACAAATTCAGAAAATTGGTGGTCAACTATCTTAATTATATTCATACAAAGTTGATGTGACAATGTTCTATTATTGTTAAATTATCAAATTATCAAATGTCTTATATCTTCACAGGTAAGTGAAAATTCAATGAAGTAAATTATATGGAATACGTGGCAATAATATATCTTTAATATTTAGTTTTCTTTAATATTTCAATATTATTTGTTCATACATTTTGTAAATAAACACTATAACTCATCGGAATATATAGCAGCAACATGATGCTTCATAACACACTTGAAAGACCCAATTCAATTCTCTCCAAAAACTAGTGGTGTTTCAAGTACTTTCCGCACAGACTGCTCATGTAAGTCCAAATTAAAACTATCAAGGCTCGACTTCACATTCTCTAACTCGTCTGTCCATATCAATCTCATAAACAACCTCCTCCCCCTTCTTCGCCTTCCTCAGGGATAAAATTGTCCATTTGGGTGTCGCTCTCTCTAAAACGCATTGGACTCTTCATCTTGTTATTATCATTTTCACCTAAATTGCCATTATTTCCGATTGCATGCATGGCAGTATTATCCAGTAACGTGTAGAGAAGTTCATTTTCAATTGGGTTAATTTATTTTAATATTAATTTATAAGTTTTAACCCTACAAAAGAGTTAATTAATAAAATATAAAATGGGTATTTAGTATTTAAAAAGTATAGTCTCTTTATTAAGAAATTAGATATGCATATGAAACAAAATTCAAGAAATATGAAGTTTACAAGTCATTCTAAGAATATGGCATTTTGCATGCAATTACTGCATTACATTTACATAAATAATTAGTAATAGGAGGGACATAGTTATACGTCTAATTAGATCCAAGTCAAACTAGGTACAATATATTGTTATACTTATCTAAATATGTTTCCTTATAGAAGAAGGTTTGTCAACAGAATTCGTATACAAGTAATTGTCACTTGGGCAGATTCGTTACAAAAAAAAATCCCCAAACCCTAATAAAAATTGAGAGAATGGATAGCCGCCTTCTATTCTTCGCATGCATGATCTTCTTTAGGTGTCATGCAACAAAAAAGGAAATCATTCCTTTGCATCTTGTCAAATTTTTGTTCTTTTTATTTTTAATTATTTCAACGAATATTAATCCTTTCTTAAGAAGGATCAAAGTCATTAATTTTTAGACCTGAATTGTTGCCTGCTTCCAAATTTACTTCTTCTGTAGCAGGAAGAGACATCCAAAACTTCCAAGTTCTCGTTCCTGTTTGAATTAAACCAAGAGTTCAATTATGGGTGCTATCTTATATATGTCACTTTTGTAAATATTAATGCAATCCATTTTTATGATGCAACAATTGGAAGACTCTTGCTTTCATGAATGCAGCTACAATTACAGCAAATAATGGATACACTGAACTCTATAGAACCTCAGTACACCATACTGAACTCTACATGAACTCATTGAAAGCTGCGTTTAGGGATGCAAGTAGATTGGATTTAGAACGAATATTTCTAAATTTGCATCCACAACCGCATTCAAAAGAAAAAATAAAAATTAATATCATACTCACACTAAATTCATAACTTGTTTGATAATTTATTATTAAACTCGCTTAAACGAATATTTAATATTTACCAAATTCGCACGGATATCCGTAGATTTTTAGAGAGTTTTTAATAAGTTTTTCGGCATTAATTCAAAATAAAATACATCACTCACATAAAGTTAAAGAAATTTATGAATTAATAATGATAAATAAAAAAAGTTAAAAAAAATTATCTCACCTCATATTTATTTATTTATATCCTTAACTTTTTTATTTATCATCAAATTATTACTTTTTCTTATTTTCATAATTGAATGATTCATCATGTACTATAATTTAAGTTAAATAAAACTTATAAGTGTGTGTGTGTGTGTGTGTATAGGAGATCCATTAACTAAAATAGTGAGATTCATTAACTAAAATAGTGATATTAATTCTGGAATATTAATTTATGCAAATCTAAATTTTAAAATTAATAAACAATATTTAATGTTATCAACTCATTATTTTTTTTATCTATTTTTAAATAGTATGTATCAACAGCTCAAAATTTATATTTCCAACTTAAATTAAATAATTTAATTTAAAAGTATATATATAAATTTAATAATTAGAGAAAATAAATAAATATGTATTGTATAGAATGATTGTTGTAGAATAAAAATATTTAAAAAATGATTAGTAATTAAATAATATAATAGACAAATAAATACAAATAAATGCGAACAAAAATATTCATAAATATCTATATGCATCCGTATCTATTCTAAACTCGCTGTGGATTTTAAATTTATTAATTAAATCTATTTCAAACCTATTAAGAAGAAGCATACCAAATTCGTCTCATGAAAATCGGGTAGTAACGAATTTACAGATAAAATTATCATCCCTAAGTACGCTTCTAACTCTACCAGTCGTCTTAATTTACGAAGCTTAAGCTATTTAAGCTATTTTACCACGCTCCTCCCATTCATGCTGCCAAAAATTGTAATAAGCAGCCGGGTTATTGAAGTGTGTTTGTGTATATATATATATATATATATATATATATATATATGCGTGCGCTAAACAAATAAAAGAAATAAACAAAATTTTCTATTACCTATGTAGCTATGTCTATATTAGATATTGTTTTATCAATTTCGCCTTCACCATATCAATCAACAGGCAAAAGGCTGGGTATTCCAAGCTTTTCGATTATATCTTTGGCTCCTTGGCATTGTACGAAATGCATTTTTCGTCAGTATGAAGCGAATCCGTAGAACCATGTTAGATCCGGCCATTGGTCAAAAACTCCGAGGTATCTGGTGGTGATTGTTATCAGACGAGTTTATTTTATCCTATCCTATATTATCTCAAGGGTTACTATGTGATATAAAATTTTTTATAATTTTTTTATAAAACATATAAGTCCAAAATAATTTACTTGAACCTCACAAAATTTATCATATCTTAAGGTTATATCCAAACATAAAATTGAATTAAAATAGTCTAATCCTGGACTTATTTCGCCCACCAAACAAGCCCCGTAAGATTAATATAAAATGGAATTAAAGAAAACATAACATAGGGACTAAAAGCAAAAACATCAACCACTTGCTAAGTGGTACTGCTCCAGCTAAAAGAATGGATATCAAAAGCATACCAGCAACCTTAAGGAGCAAAACTGAAGCAGGTGGAGTCTTCAGAATAAAAGTGAAGCTCCTATCCTGCAAGCAAACATCACAACGAAGCTGTGAGCAAGACAAAAGGAAGAAAAAACCTTAAATTCCAATCATATCACACCTTTATGCAAATCCCATTTTTTCATTGACTCAATGAGTTAGAAAAGTTCGAGGTCTTCCATACCATTGATATGCTAACTCAATTTTTTATGCGTTCTGAAGTGAATTACTACAACCCATTTGCAACTTGCAAGAGAAACTTTTTACCAGAACTCTTTGATTGGGCAGTTTGGAGCATCAGTCTTACTTTGTTCTGTTTTTAAAATTGTTTGGTATGATTATCTACGATTGCAATAGACTACCAGTAATTTAGTATCATAATTTTATTGAACAAATATTTATATGCTTACAATCGAGTGTGGAAGATTCTTTTAACACTTAAAATTTTAGTGGGTCAAACTAGTAGGCTGTTAACTAAAAACTATGGATTATGTGGATTACTGTGCCCTCCAACATTGGCCAGCAATATCCCAAGGCTTGAAATTAAGAAGTGGTGGACCTTGGCATGATGAGGCTGGAGATTTTGTTCATGGTTTTCTAGTCAT
>JAXCLQ010072187.1:0-10587 GCA_035584115.1 Cedrela odorata
CTGGGTTATGCCAAGTCTTGGGAATTAATTTACAACAATCCTCGTGGGACGATATTTATCTCATCACTCTATTACTTATTTGACTCGTACACTTGCGATTTTGCACAACATGTCTCCCGGCTAGGCTAAGTAAAAATTGAAATAACGGATAGTATATTATCAAAAATACAGAAATCAGAAATAAAATACAATGGCCACCTTCTGGCCTTAAAATCAATATCTCAACAACTCCTCTACGACAATATATATAAAGTTCAAAGTAAGTTTCATTTTCTATATAAAGTAGAATGCAAATTAATTTATAAATAAACTATTCCTTATTTAATAAAACATTAAGTTTTATAAAACAGTTTTAAAGAAATAAAAAAGCATGTAAAAATTCACTCACAAGTGTCGCCAAATGCAGGACAGAAATCGAATTACGATGTGAACGGAACAGTGAGCTTACATGCTCTATTTCCGTGAGCAGCGAAAGTGCGACGCACAAAATGAACTTTCGGGCGCGCAACCGCCGCAAGAGAGATATAGCCATCTCATTGAACCTACGGAATAGGCTCCCAATCGATCTTGACATGCACACATGCATGTTTCAGCTTTCAAAACCATGCCCTATTCAAGTTCAAAACAAAGGAAAACTAACCTTTAGCTTTGCAATCCGAGACAGCAACTACCTTACTTCCTTGGGTGTCACCACATGTCGGTGTTGACGATGTCAGTTTTGGCTTCGTTGGGTTCTTTGAGCTTTGGTTTAAGTTTCACCAAGCTTACCAAGATCTCTCTCTCTAGTCTCTCTTTTCCTCTCTCTTCTAGTTCTAGTTCTGATTCATAACTAAAACACCACCTAAGCTTTTGCTTCACCAAGCAATAACCAGTTGAAGAAGAAGAAGAAGCTCTTTGTTTCTCAAATATAGAAGGTATGCAACACATATGCTATCGGTTCCTACTGATTACCGACTTAACACTTAAGCCTTTGGTTTTGATCAAATCGAATATAACCAACACATTCCACTGACTGCCACCTTGCATGAATCAACAGACTTGCATCTTCAAAAATATCACAAAGAAATTAATGCAAGAAGATGAGTCATGATTAATTAGGTTGCCTGTTTGCATTTTTAACCAAATATATTTATCACATTAATACACATATATACATTAATACATTAATACATTATTAATATAACATATATAAGTTAATCAAATTAACATATATATATACATATATTAATAAATATCTTACATATATACATATATATATCATTACTTTAATAATATACATATATATATCAATAATACATTTTAGATATTTAATATTATATTAATATAACTAATAATTATATTTTTATGATTACTTTAATCATATTAAAATATAATAATAATATATTAATATTATTGCATTCGCAAATCATATTTACGGTATCCCAAAATTAAACCAAAATATTTTTCACGTATACGCATGCTAGCGCGTCAAAGCCGAAAAATATATTCTTTACAATAAAGAATTAAATTGCTACTCGATCAATATCTGTACAATATCATTAATCGATTAATGATTATTACATAGTAGCAATAGCTATTATCATCAAGTAACCGATTATGTGTGTGACCCCTTGAGTTCACTGTGAACTGGACATGGGTGGACACGAACTCCTTCATATCTCTTTGGTACAACTCTTTATAACCAAAGTTCTCAATGATCATGCGCAACCTCTAGTAAGATGTCATAACCCCCAACACTAATGAATCCATATAGTCGTACTTACATATAGTAAAATTCTTCTACTGTCGACTCTCAATCGAGTGCGAGTCATAAAATCGTCAAACCCCTAACTCATTCATAGGAACAAGATCTTGAATCATATATGGGAATCATGTATCCGAAAACACTTTTCCAGAAACACGTACTTGGCCAGAGATTTCATTTCCTATGTATGACATTCAGCCTAGGATCTTAAGCTCTAATATCTGAGCCAGCAGATTTCATCTTAGTCATCATCTGTCCTCATATACCTAAACAAATTGCCAGCAAGCTTCTTTAACTAGGTGTAGCTAGCCCGGTGTTATATACACAAGTGAACGATGTGCCTCAGTACGGAGAGCAGCCGTGACATCTCAGGTCAAAATACTAGTGGTATACTAGTACGGCCGTATGACATATCATTGACTGTGGATAATTATTCATGTAATTTGTTATGTTTGGTCATGTTCAGTAACACGTACTCCAACGTATTACTCATGTTTATGCTCTTGTGACATGAGACTCGTCACCCAACTATTAGCATCAAATACTAATCCTTGGCAGTATCAAACATGTCAATCATGCAATGTCATACTCCCATATGACAATACCTCAACCGAAAACTGATTCGAATGTATTTAAATCAGACTCTGTACTCATATTTATAGCTCCTTGCAAATAGAGTTTTGACGTTATAATACATCATAGGATCTCATTCTACATTTTATATATAATATCTATATATATATGCAACTATATATGCAAAATGATATAAATGTCATTTTATTAATCATGAACTAATTTACAATAAATTACAAAGTTATATATATACTTAAGGATGACATCCTAAACCATCTGACATGATTGGTTTTAGGACATATCTCCAACATTATAGGTTGGGTGGCCACTCCCTCGGTATATCTGTAACATATTTATACTAATTATTAATATAATAATTGAAGTACACCTACTTAAAGTTTAATTACAATATTGACGCACTACAAGTTTTTTCTCTTTTTTGAATTATATTTTTTTATATTCCGAATCTAGCAATTAATAATTGGGATGTAGATTATACAGAATTTACTATTACTAACCAATTTCGCACCATAACACATTATTTTGAAATTTAAATCAAGTACAAACGCTACTATCACTATTCATATCTTCTGATAAAATTTAATTTCATGTAATCCAATAGCTAATTAGTTTAATTCTAACCTAAACAAATATAATTGACAAAATTGTCCATTATAAATAGTAATTTCATCATGAATAGTAATTTTTGTCAAAAACAATATTTTTCTTAAAATACAAAAATATGATAACAACAATGCAAGGAATGATAACGAGAGGTCAATTTATCTCTAAAACATTCGATTTGTAAGTAATTTTAAAAATTTTCAAATTATAAATAGTAATACTATTCTCTTCCCTGCTTAATCGTCGACCAAATCGCTCAAACAAATTTTTTGAAATGTAGCTCATGTTGTGTACGTGTGATTAGCAGTAAGAAATAGAATTTTAATAGGTTGAAAATGGGGTAATTTGAAGAAATTTGAAAAAAAAATTTTAAAAGGAATGGTAAATGAAGCTACTGGAATGAAGAAGATGGGGTTTGCATCCTGCAAGTTTAAATTGAAATTGAAATTTAATGAAATAACTATTTTGCCCTTGAAAAAATAAAAAGAAATTAAATAGTAAGGGTAAATATGTCATTAAAAATTTTTATACACATATACTATGTTCTAGGCTTTGATTCTTTCTCATCCGACCACGGATTTGACTCAGATTTGATTTATGTTAATCCTTATCAAATCCTCTTTTTGTAGAAATAAACCGTTTATTAATTAGATTTTTCAATCAACGCCAATTTTCGTTTGAAAGTCGGCTGCGCGGATATAACTTTAAAGAAAAATTTTCTAAATTTAACATATTGTTATCAAATTACTCATAATAGCTAAGTAAACATTAATGCAAAGTTATTTACTCATTTTTCAATACATTAAATAAATTTATAAAATGATAAAATTGCCCATAATATATAAAATGACTAAAATACCTTTGGTTTAAATTTTGGGTTATTACATTCTCCCCACCTTAAAAAAATTCGTCTTCGAATTTAAAAATTTCAAGTAGGGTTCAGAAATATTTACCTTCATCTATGGGTAAGTGAGAAAATTTCTTCCTCATGACATCTTCTAATTCTTAAGTCGCTTTACTACCCTTGTGATGCTGCCAGATGACTTTCACCGAAGGATTCCATTTCGATTGAAGTTTTCTCACCTCTCTATCTACTATAGCCACGGGTTGCTCCTGATATGACAAGTTTCGATCTAACTCTACTATCTGAGATTTTAGGACGTGCGACTCATCATAGATATACTTCCTCAACATGGATACATGGAAGATAAGATGTATCTTATCCATACTAGGCAGAAGTGCTAACTCATATGCCTTACTCCTAATTTGTTGAAGAATTTGGAAGGGTCTAACATATCTCGGACTTAATTTGCCCTTCTTGCCAAATCGCATAACTTCTTTAAAAGGAGACATCTTCAAAAACACATAATCCCTCTCAAAATCAATCACGCATGCTCATGACATGTTCTCTAGAGTCTAGATTATCCTCTCCGATTGTCCATCTATCTGAAGATAGAATGCAATACTGAAATAGAGTTGATGCCTAAAACTCCTTGGATGGACTAATAGAACGTCGATGTAAATTAAGAAACTCGGTCTGAAATGATAGTAACAAGTATACCATGCAAAGAAACTATATGATCCAGATAAATCTGAGCATACTGAGAAGCAGTATAAGTGGTCTTAACTGGAAGGAAATGGGCTGACTTCGTTAATTTATCCATGATGGCCCATATAGAATCATATCCTTTAGATGTGTGAGGAAGGCATACAGTGAAGTCCATGGTCACTTTATCCCACTTCCATTCGAGTACATCCAAACTTTACAGTGTATTAGATGATTTCTAATGTTCCGCTTTTACCTTTTGACAGGTCAAACATTAGGCCACCAATTCGACATTATCTCTCTTCATCCCTTCCCACAAGTAAATCTTCCTCAGATCATGATACATCTTTGTTCCTCCTAGATGCATTGTATAGGAGGAAGTATGATCTATCTCTAAAAGTCAATTCTTGAGTTTTTGCACTGGTGGCATTACTATCTTATCTCGGTATCTCAAAATGCCATAATCATCGACTCTAAAGTCACCGCCTTTACCTTGCTCGATGCACTTCTTCTTTTAATCTATATACGGGGCCAAAATCTGAGCTTCCTTAATTTCCTCTACTAAGACAGATCTTAGTAGTCTTTCTCGAATAACATAACCCAAATCACAACTCATGGGTTCATGATCATTCACTATTTCTATAACATTCACATTAATCTTACTATGTCTTCCTTAACGAGTATAACACAATCACAATTCGTAAATTTCATTAACCCCAAACATCATCAACATATTCGAGAGAAAATAGTTTCAATAATCCCAAATAGTCATAATTTATATAAAGTAATACATCAAGCATATTTAAGAAATTTAATTGAGGCTTCATGCACCTGTATTTCAAATACTAGGTTCAAGTAACGTTCTCATTTTCACATCTTAACTTAATGAAATAAATTATCTATAACCATTCCACATACAAAACTTCGGATTCTTCCTTACATGGCACAATCCAAATTATAATTCATATCTTTACAGTATCTCAATACTTTATCAATATTTTCGATAACCATTCCTATATTCATCGTAGTCACAACTTCACCAAGCAATGTCCAATGAAATCCTAAGAACTTAATCAAATCATTCATCACTTATATTTCATCATTAAGCTCATATAATTATTTAAGAAATATAATAACCCATTCACATGTTATAAGCCAATTCCTAATCTGTGAATTCGTAATATTTCATATACCCTCGATAGTATTGAAAGCTGTTTTAATAACCATAAAAATCATAAAATTTAACAGGTCATAACCAAAGTTAAGTTAGAGAACTTAGTTAGGATTCCAATACATGTAATTTAAGTCTTTATTCAGCAATCCTCGGAGAAACAGTTATTCACTCTCCTAAATACCTTAAAGATCTATAGTAGGTTACACGTTTTAGTCATATAAATATTACATGTATATCAAATATATCGTACACATATACCTACCTTACCGACTCATTTCCATATCATGATTATCTCAATTTATAAGCAAATTGGGTAAATTTTTATTTATTTTTTATTTTTTTGTACTTGTGTAATTCCAACATGATTTTTTTTATTTAAAATTTTCTAAAAAAATAATTGTTCACTCGCGATCAACAAAACAATCTCGAATAAAGGTTAAGTACCCAGTATATCCCTTACTCAGTACTCTATCCACATCGATAGCCAAGAACAAGTTACCAAAGACTTGACTGCTATTACTCTGGAATTCAAAGACTAGATCATTTGGAATAGAAAAAGTGACAGTTTTCTTCCAACAATCCATTATCACATGATATATGGAATCGAAATATAAAATCTTTAGCAGGATCAAATTAACAGAATATACATGCTCATCAACAGAAATTGCACAAGATTTTATAATCTTAGAAGCCAATATCGCACTTTCTACGAGAGTAGACATAGCTAAAGGTGAATTTAGGGTTTTAATCTCTTTGCTCAAACAATATGTAAAATATGGAGAAATAAAAGAATGAATTGCCTTTGAGATGAACAGAATTCTAGCGTCAATAGCTTTAATGGAAAGAGTACCTGTCACAATCGTATTTGATATCTGAGCATCCTGAGAAGTCAATGCAAACACTCTCTCTTAGCCTCTACTAGTAGATGATTGGCCTCTACCAACTAATTGTTGTCCTCTCTCGCTAGTCGTCACTTAAATCACAATCCGTGAATTCACCTTATTCCAACACATGATCAATATCCTGGACAACATTCTTACTATTCGTAATAATCATAAATTTATAGAGTAGCAAGCACAAAATCAAATCCTAACTTATAAGTTAACATTAACCTAACCTTTTCGGCATTTTCAAAAACAATTTCTAATAACTATAATAATTATCGAATTCAATAAACCTACGTTCGAATCCAGGAAAAAGCATAATTCTATCTTTACCCTATATATTTCAATATCAACTTCCAGTGACAACTTTATATTCACTTTTTAATATAATAGAATAAAGCATTATATACTACCATCACACCGTTTTAATATTCATTCTCAGATATCACAACTCAAAATCGCAATTTCTAGGCTTAACATATCTCAATACCTCCACAATACTTTTAAATATATATATATATATATATGTTTCCATAATCTCTGTTTACGACCCTGAACTCAAAAGAAATTCGTAAATCACTACAATTTTATTCTCAATCATAGTCATCATATCAAGACTCAAATTTTACATATTCATAAGTCTTGCATATAATACATTTTAGCCATAACATACTCATGTTTTCTGAAACCCATAATTCGACAATTTCACAATTCACACTTTTGAATATATCAACCGGTTCAAACTAATTCTTAAAGAAAAGGTCAACTTCCAACTCATATTTAAAACAAATTTGGCATCACACTATTGAAAATATAAATCCACCCAATTTCGTAAAATAACTAAATTAATGCAACTTTTATCCATAATCATGGTCCATAATACCAAATCTGAAATTTGATAAAATCGCATCTCATCCACAACATATCTATCCTTCTAACACATATTTCAACCATTCACCATTCAACACATTTGGTACATTTAGAACTCAACTTGAATAACAAATATTTACAGTTTGAACATTAAGTTAAAGTCATAATGTAGTAAAGTAAAACATCCACTCTCTCTTATTTGCCACTTCAGGCTCTTAGATTCTGGCTCTACCCCGACCTGTACCTCATCTTCTATCTATTTGACCCTGAACCCTAACAGGTGGCACTAGAGGCCTAGTCAAATCCTTGTTTGAAGAAGAAATCCTTTGGTCTTTATCGGAGGAATTTTGATTTCGAGAAAACCTAATTTAACTGCTAAGACATGAAAATATAGTTAAGATGAATTACAGTTTATCTTATAACGTCTACAGAAAGAAGACGCATTGGATTATCCAGATACTCAAAAAGGCAACACCCCATGCTAAATATCCAAAACATATTATACATGCGAGGCATTACACTATACTTACAATTACAGACCCCTAAATCATGCTCTGATATCACTTTGTCACACATTGGTAAATCGGTGGCATGATGGTATAGAGGTAGAGATATCCTACCCCTATAAGCCTCAGACAAATTTAAACTTGTAACCTTGTAATGCAGATAAATACAATCATATGCATAATCTCATAAACATATATTGACGGCTCCATACCCATTAATGCCATGCCAGACATATACCACGATACTCAAATACAGAACAATATATGCACAGGAATGTATAAAAGACATCTATAATGTATATACATAATTAGGTGTTGTGCCCAATTTACAAAATAAACAAAAACATTAACCCCTAGGCGACCTCATAGAAAATTTAGAATCTCAATACTTTTCATAAATATCTCTTAGAATCCTCATCAAGAAGGAAATCCTACAATCACTAGAAGCTGTAGTGGGGTGAGTTTTGGGAAAAACTTAGTGAGTGGGTACTGAATTGAAAATTTTAAGTAAATTCAGTTTCGACATAAAATATATTTAAAGTTAAAATTAATTTAAGAAAAAAATCATACTAACAGGACATCCACTGCATATTATAATAATTTCTAGAATTATTATTTTAAATAGTCAAATGAAAACATAATAATATGCAGGGATGTGTACAGATTTCGGGTCAGATATCAGACCACCCTTCGCCCCCGACTTCTCACATGTATCGGTACCTTTATAGGACATAAATCAAAATGTGCTTTCAAAGCACATAAATTTCCCCCCTTATGTCTCCCTGCTAGGTTAAGTAAAAATTGAAATAACTGTTAGCATATTATCAGAAATAAAGAAATCAGAAATAAACACAATTTAAAACACAATAGCCGCCTCTTGGCCTCAAAATCAATATCTCAACAACTCCTCTACAATAATATATATAAAACTTAAAGTAAGTCTCATTTTCTATATAAAGTAGAATGTAAATCAATTTATAAATAAATTATTCATTATTTCATAAAACATTAAGTTTTATAAAACAGTTTTAAAGAAATAAAAAAAGTATGTAAAAATTCACTCATAGGTGTAGCCAAATACAAAATAGAAATTAAATTACTATGGGCTAAGTGGCCGCTCCCTTGGCATATCTGTAACATATTTATATTAATTATTAATGTAATAATTGAAGTACACCTACTTAAAGTTTAATTACGACATTGATGTACAACAAGTTTTTCCTCTTTTTTGAATTCTATTTTCTTTTACAATTCGAATCTAACAATTAATAATTGAGGTGTCGATTATACATAATTCACTATTACTAACTAATTTCGCATGATAAAACATTATTTTGAAATCTAAATCAAATGCGAATGCTATTATTACTATTTATATCTTCTGATAAAATTTAATTTCACATAATTTAACAGTTAATTAGTTTAATTCTAACTTAAACAAGTATAATCGACAAAATTGTTCGTTATAAACAGTTATTCCTTCATGAACAGTGATTTCTGTCATAAATAGTGATTTTCGTCATGAACAATATTTTTTGTAAAATACAAAAATACGATAACAACGATACTAGAAATTATAACGAAAGGTCAATTTAGCCCTAAGACGTCCAATTTGTGAGTAATTTTGAAAATCTCAGAATTGTAAATAGTAGCACTATTATCCTCTCGGCTTAATCATCAACCAAATCGCTCAAACGAAGTTTCTAGAATATAGCTTGTATTGTGTACGTGTGATTAGCAGCAAAAAACGAAACTTTAATAGGTTGAAAATGGAGTAATTTGAAGAAATTTGAAAAAAAAAATTAAAAGAAATGGCAAAGGAAACTACTGGAACGAAGAAGATGGGGTTCACATCTTGCAAGTTTAAATTGAAATTGAAATTTAATAAAATAATTATTTTGCCCTTAAAAAAAATAAAAAGAAATTAAATAGTAACGGTAAATATGTCATCTGAAATTTTTATACACATATACTATATTTTAGGTTTTGATTCTTTCTTATCCGATCTCGGATTTGACTTAAATTTGATTTATATCGATTCTTATCAAATCCTCTTTCTGTAAAAACAAACATTTATTAATCAGATTTTTCAATCAACGCCAATTTTCGTTAGAAAGTCAGTTGAGCGGATAGAGCTTTAAAGAAATTTTTTTTTAAATTTAACATATTGTTATCAAAGTACTCCTAATAGCTAAGTAAACATTAATACAGAGTTAGTTATGAACAGAACAGGAGACGAACGTGCTCTGTTTTTGACGCAGGGGAAGTGCGACGCACGAAATGGATTTTCGGGCGCACAACCACTGCTAGGGAGCCTAGATAAGATTAAAAATTTGCTGAATAGACTCCTGAATAATCGATATGTGCATGCATGTGACCTCAGTATGCATCTTTTCATTTTCTGTTTTGTCAAACAAAGCAGGGAGAAGAAAAACCGAACCTGTTTTTCAACAATCGAAGTTGGCAACCACTTTGCTTCCCTTGCGTATCTACACAAATCGATGCAGATGATGTTGGTTCCGGCTTAATCGGAATTTCAGAGCAACGGTTCAAGCTTCTCCAAGCTTAACATGCTATTTCTCTCTCTACGGATTTCTCTCTCTCTCTCTCCTCTTTTCAAACTTTGGTTCACAGCCAAAGCTTGCTTCTCACTTCTCTCTTTGCTA
>JAXCLQ010072188.1:0-10585 GCA_035584115.1 Cedrela odorata
AAATTTATACATATATACATAAGGATGATATCCCTAGACCGTATGACACGATTGGTTCTAGGGCATATCTCCAACAGAGACATCATAGTTATTGATCGGAATGGTGTATAAATGTGAGACTAATCATGTCTTGTACACACAAGCCAGTTTGGTCATGTGTTGTTTATATCGAGATACAAATGATTGTCAGATGGAATCCATTGACTCGATACAGAGGAATTCAAGGTTCCGTTGACTCGGTCCAAACTCGAGTTCCCAGATAGATATTAGTAAACGACTGAAAAAAAAGTCTTTGGCCAAAGCATACATGTCATAAGAAAAGTTCGTAGTGACAAGTTCAACACGTATAGATTGATTATCCATATGTGACTAAATTTAGAGTTTTGACATCCTTGAGCCCTAATTTAGTTGGGATTAGACGAACGAAAGGAGATTATTTACACAAAATGTAAAATTAATCATAAAAGGTTCGATGAAGAGTTTCTTCATTGTGGTTTAGGGACTATAACATATTGCTAGATGTTAACCATAGTCGTTGAGCATTCGAATTGTTTGAAACGAACTCAATAAGATTGATTTTAGCTCACAGCTAATTCCACAGTGAACCCAAGAGGTCACAACCAATAAATTGTGTTCTTCCTTGCTATAAAAGAGACTAAATATTATCCGCAAGAGAGCTAGCACTCTCGAGGATAATATTTAGCCGAAAAATGTAAATGGTTTGCACGTTAAATAATTTAACAAACCTGAGAGCTTTATAAATTGACCCGAATGTGACTTAAAGTATGTTACAATATTCCATCAATATTTAAAATTATAAATAGAATTAAAATAAATTTAGTTAAAATAACTTTGACCGAATTTAGGGTCAATTTGTAATTTCTTAAAATTATAAGACCTAAGTAATATTTTATATTTTCTATTGAAAAGCTTGTTGGACAAGCTTTGAGACTTATTTGTCTTTGACTAAAAGACTAATGATACTTTAGTAAATGAGAAATATATATATATATATATGGTCATTTCCTAATTTTTGGAATTAATTTTTTATTATTATCAAAAATATAAAAAGCTCTCTTTCTCTTTAGCAAAAAGTCAAGGCAAAGATGGCATAAGGGGTTTGATTTCTTGGAGATCTTGTAATTTCAAGGTTTTTCTCTTCATCCCTAAGCTAATTGTTAGCTTAATTGCATGTATTATTGATTAATTTTGTGAAAATAATGATTAAATGCCATAAACCCTAAAATGATTAATTTCACCTTATCACATCTTTAACTAAACTGGATTGGCCATACTTTCTCGACCGCTACCTTGGCCAAGGTAACGTTGAAACCATTAGTGAGTCTTTCATACATAAAACCATATACAATACAATCTTTATAAAATAGCAAATCTTGTGTCATGTTTTACAAAATCACTTTATTAAGGTAAAACATGAATTATAAAACATTGCCCGTCTCACTAATGTTGGCCCCGAGTAGTCGCTTGGTGACACTAGCGACTATCCTCGTCATATCCGTTAAATCCAAGATAACCCTATCAAGCCTCTAGGACTTTCCATAGAGTATCTATATAACCGTGCATCCGCATGTTTGGTACACAATGGGCTTGCCATGGATATTCTTCTTTATACCAGCTCCACTGCAGCTCCATTCACCCATGCGGCCTCTCAATAGGTCTGTCCATAGGCTTCCTCCTTGTATATAAAATCAAATAACAGGCCTACTGGACAAACATCAGGCCCACTAGTCATAAATCAATATCTGGCTTTACTAGCTATATCACTAATATACATGCATTAAAATAAAATCATTTACAATCAATGATTTTAAAACATACTCAAATCCCAGTCTCCCCAACCATTTTAGCATGTATATTGAATAACATTTAATAGCAGACTAAGTAATCAGATCAACTCAATATAATGCACTTCACATAAAAAAAAATTTACTTCAAATTTCTTTTAACAATAAAACCGCTTGTTTAACACACAAGCAATACATATATGTATAACATACATATATCAATATAATATTCATGAATGTATAAATTTACTCATAACAATGGGAGGGTAACTACTCTCACTACGGATCCTCGCGCCTACTAAGTTCTTTTCTAGGGTTCTTGGTGCCTAAATAACACATGTTGAATATTATCAATATTCAATTCCATTCATACTTTTATACACCCTTAATTTGATACATGCATGCATGATAGGCATTAGTTATATACATATACCTATGGACTGTTTAAACTGTTTAAACTAAAAAATGACCTTAATCAGGTTAGCCTTAGTATCCATGTTATAGAGCTCAGAAAGAGCTTTATGTTTATATCTTGTATGTTCCATAACTCTTTTTGAATCCAAAGTTTTGATCTTTAAAAGTTTGACACTTATTTCAGCTTGGTTCAGGAGCATTCTATCCTGATCGGTGACAATCAGCTCGGCTCAGCACCATTATGCTTAGCTTAAGTCACTATTTTATAGAGCTCAGAAAGAGTTTTCCATTGATGCCTTGTATGTCCCTTAAAGCTTTCTGGATCCAAAGTTATGACTTCTTAAAGTTTGACATTCATTTCAGCTTAGTTCAGGAGCATTTTGTTCGGATTGGCATAATCAGCTCAGCTTGGCACCATTGTACTTAGATTAGGTATCATTTTATAGAGCTCGTAAAGAGCTTTTCATTGATATCTTATAAGTCATCTAACTCTTTCTAGATCCAAAGTTATGACCTTTTAAAATTTGACACTCATTTCACCTTGGTTCAGAAGTATTTTGTTTGGATTGGAGACAATCAGCTCGGCTTGGCACCATTATGCTCAGCTTAGGTCATCATTTTATAGAGCTTGGAAAGAGCTTTCTATTGATACCTTGTACATTATCTAACTCTTTCTAGATCAGATGTTTGACACTTATTTCAACTTTGTTCAGGAGCATTTTGTTCAGATCAGGGACAATTAGCTCAGTTTAGTACCATTGTGCTTAGCTCAGGTCATCATTTTATAGAGCTCGAAAAGCTTTCCATTGATACCTTATAAATCCTTTAACTCTTTTTAGATTCAAAGTTATGACCTTTTAAAGTCTGACACACATTTCAACTCAGCTCAGAAGCATTCTGTTTGGATAGTGGACAATTAGCTTGGCTCACCACCATTATGCTTAGCTCAGGTTATCATTTTATAGAGCTTGGAAATAACTTTCCATTGATACCTAACTCTTTCTGGATCCAAAGTTTGATACTCATTTCAGATCAATTCAGGAGTACTTTATTTAGATCGAGGACAATCAGCTCAACTTGGTACCATTGTGCTTAGCTCAAGTCAACAATTTATAGAGCTCAGAAAGAGCTTTCCATTGATACCATGTAAGTCTTCTAACTCTTTCTGAATCCAAAATTATGACTTCTTAAAGTTTGACACTCATTTCAGCTTGGTTCAAAAGCATTCTGTTTAGATCAAGAACAATTAGCTTAGCTTGGCACCATTATGCTCAGATCATGTTATCATTTTATAGAACTCAGAAAGAGCTTTCTATTGATACCTTATACGTCCCTAACTCTTTTTGGATCCAAAGTTATTACCTCTTAAATTTTGACACTCATTTCAGTTCGGTTCAGGAGCATTCTGTTTGGATCGGGGGCAATCAACTCAGCTCGACACACTATGCTCAGCTCAGGTCATTATATTGTAAAGCTCAAAAAGAGCTTTCCATTGATACCATGTATGTCCCCTAACTCTTTCTGGATCCAAAGTTATAACCTCTTAAATTTTGACACTCATTTTAGCTTTATTTAGGAGGATTCTCTTCGAATTGGAGACAATTAGCTTGGCTCGGTATCCTTGTGCTAAATTCAAGTTATCATGTTATAAAGCTTAGAAAGAGCTTTCCATTGATATCTTGTACGTCCCTTAACTCTTTCTGGATCCAAAGTTATGACTCTAGAAGTTTGACACTTAATTCAGCTCAGTTTAGGAGCATTCTGTTCTTAGGTTAGGACTATTGTCCTTGGGTCAAGACCATTGTCCTCTGGTCAGGACCATTGGTCTCGAGTCAAGACCATTGGTCTTGGATCAAGACCTTTAATCTCGGGTTAAGACTATTTACTTAAAACTTAAAATTTCTAAAGACGAATCCTGACCAAATCAGAATGTTTCGAGAGCTCTTTGATAAGGCAAATGGGCTCAGATTTGGCATTATAAATACTTGTTCGGAAGAATTTTGGTGTACAACAATTTTGTCTCTAATAAGGTTTTCCTAAAAATGTCTCTATTTTTCAAAAACTGAGGATAACCATTAAAAGTTCCAAACTATTCGAATTATTTCCTTTCTTATCCAAACCAATTCCGACCTTAATCCATTTATGTATTAACTCAAACCTTTAAACTTAGTTTCAACTCTTCAAGAACAACCATTCAAGAGACTTATTCATGTTTTAATGCTTAATTTAAAATAATATCACAAATCAAAAACTTAATTCATGCACAGTAAAACCCATTTCAAAATTTACACCAAAATGAATTCTAAAATCTAAAGATAGGTGTAATACTTACCAAAGCTCAAGAGAAAACCTTTGATGTGCTTGAAATTCTTGGACTTAAAGAATCCTCAAAATTGACTTCAACCCTAGCTTTCTTCCTTGCTCATCTTTGCCTTCTTTAGTTCTACATTGCTACTAAATCAAATAGGAGAGGACGAGAAATTATTTGGCAATGGTAATTTGAAAGACAATCGGTCAAATTTTGAAGTGCTTGGGCAGAAAATTGAGAGAGAAATGGAGAAAATGATATTTTGTGCAAGAGAAGAATGAGAAGCCAAGTGACACTGGAAAGAAAGATATTTATTTTATTTTGATATGCAAAATTTTGTTAAGACCTCCTATTATTTAAAAAAATTTGGAAATAACTCAAAACTTTGGAAAACCTTCTTTTTATTCCCTATATTTACAAAACAGGGTTTACATTTTCAATATAACTTGTTATATTTCATAGAAAATTTTATTTATTCCATAATTAGGCTTATCGCCTATATGTGAATTATGTATTATGTTTCATAATATAATCATGGATGTACATTTTGTATATGAATTCAGATAGGCTATAAAAGCCTTAGGGTGACGATAGAATCTGTTATATGCTGGTAACATCTCATATACATCTCCAGATATGAGATGTTACATTATATGATGTATAGAGGCTGGGTGGTGAGGAAATTGTGGTTAATTAATTGATGATGAACTTATAATGGATGTATGAACTATATATGTAACTAATCGATTTTGAAAATTAATGGTAATGATGACATAATGTGCATAGTTTTGTTTTGTTGTTGGGAACATGTAAGTTGAAGTGTGTTTAGAAGTCTTTATAGTGACTAAGTTATGGAGTTGAAATGGATAGGCATGGGGCTGGAAAATCGACAAGACGGGGGCAGTCTTAGCTTGTTGGAATATTGACCCAACTTAGTAATTTAATTATAGAATGCATTGTAGACTTCCAATCAATGAACCGTAAAATTCTAGAGAAACTAGACACAATTGCAACCAACGTAGTGAAAATTTAGAATTTTTCGTGATAAGGTGTATTCCCATAATTTTTAGGAATTTGGCTACCTTATACTGCATTTCAGTTTGTTGAAAATACTGAGTAGCGTACATAAAACCTAAAAAAATAGTATTTTTGACTTTGGTTTTTAGCGTCATAAAATTTGACATAAACTAGACAGATAGTAGATAACATATTCAAAATTCAGGTCGATCAAAAAGAAAATAAGTTTCCATAAAATATTGGAAGTTGCTGCCCTATTTCACTCCCACTCACTATTTTATTGCATCATGTATAGAAAATTAGTTATAACTTGAGCATTCAGGGTTGAAATTAGAATTCGTAAAATAAGGTAGAAACTAGACTCATAATAGGGTATGTTCACAAAAATGTAGCTGTGATATTTTACCGATTTTGTGCAGCATGAATTTAAATTAGTATCTGTTTAGGACAATCACTTAAGACAATCAGAATATAAATTTGTGAATTGACTTAGAAAATTTCAGGGTGAATTCTGTAGTGAATTAAATCATCTTAGCTTTATTAGGGTGAGAGGTACATGCATAATGTGATTAATTATTTATTCACTTATGACAGTAAATTCTAACAGAAATCATCTACTGTAGATCATTGGCCCGAGGACTCACCGATCATCCGTTGATTCAAATTGGCCAAATTATAACCTATGAGTGGATATTTTATTTTTCAAAGTATTATTTACGAAAAATGTTTGAAATATGAATATTTGGAAAAAATCTGAATTCGGTGACATTTTATTTCATTTTGCTAAATATTGTTAAATTAAATGATTGGATATGAATGTTTTGAAAGTCAATTTGAATGAATATTTCATTTCATATCTTTCAAATATGGTTTGAACAAAGCGTTTGGAATGCACATGTTTTAGAGATTAAACTTGAATTGTTAAGCTATGATATAAACTCAATGTTATGAATATTTTATATGCCAAAAATTAATATATTGAAGTAAGAGTAAGTTTTAAAAATGTGTTGGATATGCGTGGACTTGTTCTATGGATGGATGAGTTGAAATGAAATGATCTTTATGTTGACATGTGATAAACTCAATGAAAAACATTGTATAGTTTTTCATGATTTGATTTGGTGTAAAGAGTTTAATGTAGCGTATCTGTACAGATGTTATGCCCTTTACTAAGAAGAGGCGTAAGGGAGAGGATATTGTGGGATGAACCATGATAGGTAAGTGTCTTAAAGAGGTCCAATTTCTGCTTAGTGGACAAAGAGGTTCACTAGGCTATAGCGGTTGGTCCGGTGTAGTAGGCCAGGGCCATTACATTACTAGTGAATAAGTTGGTATTTTACACTACACCTCTTATCCAGGATAATACTAACGAGTAGGTTAAATAAATTTATTTTATATATATTGCTACAAAATTACTTGTTAGTAGGTCTCGAGATGTCAACCGGGGATATTTCGGATGATAGTTTCTTAGCAAGCCTAGGGATTTTATTTGCTCATCCACAGATTTTGTACATGGAATCATTTTATTTTGTTCATTTATTAAAATGAATGATTTTTAAATAAATGTGGGATGTTATATTTTAAATTATATACTCTTACTTCTAATTCACATTTTTTTATTTTAATTTTATCCACTCATTGGGTCCTTAAGACTCACCACCCTCACCTTTCAGTGTTGTAGGATGGACAAAAATGAACAGATAGTTAGAAAGAAAGGGGAAAGGATTCAGTACAAAAATGACACAAACATTGGACAAATGGTATACACTACAGTCATTGGGGTTCATGGGTTTATCATGCACGTGGAGTTATATGTCGAGAGACATGCATGGTTTGGTCAAGAATACATTGTGAAATTGTGTCTAAATCACAACATGTGTTATGTCCATTATTAGTTGTAAATTATATTGATAACTTATATTTATGTCATGATTAGACGAATTGCTCTTATGCATTTTATGCGTTGTGTCATTTACTATTGTGGTTTCTAATTTTTAGTACATGCATTTAAATAACTAGAGAAGCTCAGGGTGATGGTACGTCTTTAATTAAAATAGAGTTTATGCTAATAGTTTCAATACCTTTCACCTTGCCTTGGCTATTGTCTCCAAAAACCACGTCTTTTCTTTCTTCTTTTTTTAAGTAGAGGAATAATTTTTTATTTCATGTTATGTATCTTGAGCAACCACTGTCAAAGAACCACTTTTTCTTATGCTTGTTGCTCTTCACATGAGTACCCTAGAAAACAAATATGTTCATTTTGGTACCTAAGTAACTTTGGGTTCGGAAAGGTTAATACCTTCCTTTGGAACCCACTTCAATTTTTCACATGTATTCACATTGGTTTTAGTGCCTTTGGGAATCCACATAATTTTGTTCCATTGTATGTAAGGTTTTTAAGGCACATGCATAACTATAATGACCATTTTGCAACAATAATGACATGTGAAGAATGAACTTGTTTTCTAATTTGATTTAACAAAATATTTTGAATAAGCCTTTTGTTTAACATTTTATTTGTAACCAATATTGGCTTTATCAAAAATAAGCCTGTGATTAGCTAATAATTTATCCAAAATCTCCTTACCTTGGGTAAATTTAGCTAATAAACCATTTAAATCTTTAACTTTACTCTTAAACAAATCATTTTCTTTAAGCAAGATATTCTTGGATACACAAGATTCATGTTCTTTTGCTTTTAGCATTAGTTCATCATTTTCTTTAATAAGCAGTGAATTTTTCTTCCTTGTTTCTTTATGCTTATTAAACAATAATTTAAAGTCATTTTTTAGTTCATCATATAATTCAAATAATTCTTTATATGCCATGTCATGCCCATTATCATTATTTACACTATAGTATGATTCATATGATGTACTATCAAGTTTCGAGCATACCTCATCATCATTCTTTGCTATGAGATATAAATTTGTGAATTTGCTCTAAGATGATGAACTTGATTCTTCATTAGAATCATCCCATGTTGCCTACATCAATTTTTTCTTGGCCTCTTTGTCATTCCTGGATTTCATAGGGCATTCAGGTTTAGTGTAGTTGAGCTTCTTGCATAGCAAATAATCTCCCTTTCTCTTTCCTTATCCTTGTTCTTCTTATATCGATCTTTTTCAAAATATTTTCTTTCTTTATTTTTGATTGCTTTGGATTTCCTTTCTTAAAGTATCTTCTCATTTGCTTTGCCACGAGCATGAGGTTTTCTTCTTCATTTGATTCAGCCTCACTTTCATCTTGTCTTCTACTCTTCAAAGCAATGTTCTTTCTTCCTTTATCTTTATCTTCATCTTCATTTCTTCTTACTTCCAACTCATATGTCATTAGTGAACCAAAAAGTTTTTCTAGTAGTAAGGCCCTCAAGTCTTTGGTTCTTGAATTGCAGTGACCTTTTCTTCTCACGACCCAGGTAAACATATCAAATTCTTTCTTACAAGATGCAATACTAGAAATTTTATGTAACTGCTATAGTAAAGTTTTGATGACCGGAATAAAAATTTTTGAATATAAAAGATTCATAATTTGAAAAAAAAAATGAGTCAATTATAAATAGGTAAGGGATGTTGCATGAGATTCGGCCTAATAGGTCAATAGGATTTATAAGAAAAAAATTAAATAAATGAATAAGTCCTCTAAATTAAGGATTTTAAGCTAATTAAATGATAATTGGGTTAGAAAAATCAAAATGAAAATTAAAGGCAAATGCAAATTGAAGTGAAATGCAAATTAAAGGAAAATGCAAATAAAAGTAAAATGCAAATTAAAGGCAAAAACAAATTGAAGTGAAATGCAAAATTAAAGGCTCATTTCATTCTGGACATTTTCTTCATTTTAACTAGACTATTCATGAGTTAAAGAAAATAGTAGAAACAAAAGAGAAATCAAGAAGGAAGGCAAAACCATAAAGATTGAAATAGGTCTTAGTCGAGAGATGAAGGGAGAAGGAAGAAGAAGAATTCGGCTATGAGAGGAGAGGAAGAAAGCAAAATCCGGCCATGGGGGAGAAGGAATTCCTGTGGAGCCCGTAAAATTTGACCTAATTAAATTTTATTCAATTTTTGTATTAATAATAATTTCGACGTACTAAGTTTCGAGAAAAAAAAACTTAGTTAAGCGATGTACATATAGTTAAAACGTAACTTGAGCATAAAATGCTACAGTCATATATAGATTCAAGTATGTCCTTATTATTTCTATTATTCTCATGATAAAGTAAAAATAACACAAGGATTAGTAAGAATTAGAATAAAGAATCTTTAAAACTCAAGAGGTTAAAATGCAAAATCTTCATAAATTAGAAGATAAAGTGCAAATAAGAAAAATATGGGGCCATTATTAAAATATTTATATCATTATAATTATGGTCAAATAGTGTTACTAAATTAAGTCCAAGATTTTGCTAAATGAAGTCCATTATAATTAATAAATTCAAGCTCAAATTATATAGATTTAAAGCCCAAAATGCATAATTAAAATCCAAGCCAAATTTGCCTTATTTAATATTCATTATTCTAATATTGTCTACAATTATCTAGCATAAATTAGACAAGAAAAGAGAATACACGTGAAAGCCAAAATTTGTTATGTTTAGGCATAAAACAAAATTCTAGAAAACTCTTGATTTTATCAAGCAAAATGTTAGTAAAAGAAAGGAAATAAAAGAACAAGCCATCTAATGCCACATGTCCAGCCTTACCACTACATTTAAACATCTCAATTCTTTAATTTGCATCTCATTTTTCATTTTAAACCAAAAGGAGAAATCTTTAGAAATAAGAGAAAGAACGGGAAAGCTAGAGAAAAGATGAGATGCGGGAATTGAAGCAAAATTGGCAAGCAAAGAAGAGAGAAAGGAGAGGCTAGCTAGAAATAGGAAAGGAAAAATAGAGGTGGCCGAACCATCCAAGGGGGAGAGGGAAGAGAAAGAAAGAGGAAGAAGAAAAGGGAGAGAGAAAGGAAGGTTAGCCTTTTGGTGAGTATGTGTGATGTGTTTAAATTTATTTGAAGTTTATGGTTGTTTTTGTTTATTTGA